>JAULBY010017168.1:0-20418 GCA_032358315.1 Ophiocytium majus
GAGGCGGCGGCGCCGTGCGAGGCCGCAATGCTGCTGCTGGCACCGCTGGCGGCGATTGCGGAGCAGTCGGCGGCGGCCGCGGCGGGGGCGCCGCCGGGGGGGACGCGGCGCTGGCGGGACTGGGGGCTGAGCGCAGCTAGGGAGTCGCGGCCGCCTAGGGGGTCGCTGAGGCGGGAGAGGGCGGCGCGGCTGGGGCGGCGGCGCGCGCGCGGCTGCGTGCAGTAGCGCTGCTGAAGGGTGGCCATGCGCGCGCCGGGGTCTGGCGCAGTGTGTGTGTGTGGGGGGGGGGGGGGGGGGGGGGGGGGGGGGGGGCGAGTGTTGGTGCGGTGCAGTGTGGTGGAGTGTTGCGAGTGTGGGCGTGTGTGGGTATGCTCTGGCGGACACGCACAAGAGCCTGCAGTGATGGTGCATGTACGCGAGCTGATGCTAGTGGACTGTGGCTGGGCTTGATGTGCCTATTGTATAAGCAGCAGCCACAAAAAGTGCTGACGCGGCACGCAACGCACATCGCGAGCCCTACGCCACCTGGTGCTCTCCGGGGTTAAACCATTGAGCACCTGTGCAGTGTTTGCACAAGTTTATTGCCAACATGTTGGGATGGAATACCAGTGCATTTGCTGCTTTCGTGTGCCTCATAGATTGCGCACAAGCCGATTGTATGCTCTTTGTCTGCATTGGCTACAGCTACAAGTAGCTGCGATTCACTTTCTCTCCTGCCGCGCCAATTCATGATTTCATGGGGTGCTGGCCATAAGCGCGTTGTCGTGCTGCTAATTGCTCACTTGGTGGCAGCACTGGTGCATCCGCAGGTGCTGTTTTCACGCTAGACTTCCTCGCATCGCCCTGCTGCTGCTGCTGCAGCTGCGCCGCCTGCTGGGGCCCATGGTGGTGGTGCTGCTGCGGCGGCCTGCCTGGCGCCTGCGCCGGCTGCTCCAGCGACTCCCATCCGCCGAACTCCTCTGACGACGCAGTCAGCTTCAGCAGGGACTGAAGGTCCGCACCAGACACGTCCCCCGCCATGCCATGATAGGCGCTGGGCTGCAGCAGCGGGGTGCGCTCCCCACTATCCACACTACCCGGCTGTTGTTGGAAGCCACACACAATGCAGGGCTCCTCCCCTCCGGACTTGTCGTAGCCGCATTGGAGGCATGGCATGGGGCAGCGCCAGCGGCGACGCAGGTGGCAGCTGCTGACGGTGGTGGTGCTGCTGACTAGGCTGCCGCGCTGCTGGAGCAAGGCCCTCGCATTGTGTGTGTGTGCTAACACACACACACACACACACACCACACCACAAAATTGAACAGTTACGTGGCGCACTGATTGGTCGAGAAAACACGGGTTCGTGAACACGTCCGTGCGCACACGCGTGTGTTTGTTTCTGAGCGTGCACTTCTTCGACGTCTAGTGCGAGCTCTCGCAGCGCACACTTGCCACCACTACCGCAGCAACGCTCCAGCCGCACCGACGCAGCCATGAGGACCCTTCTCTCTGCTCTCTGCCTGCTGGTGGTGGCGTGCTCCGCTGCCGCATTCGTGGCCCCCGTCTCCCTCAGCCAGAGCACCTTCGCAGCACGCGCACACGCCCGCCAACAAGCACCCCTGGCCGCCGCCACCGCCGCCCCCGCACCCCACCAGGGCGTCAGGGGGCTGCACATGGGGAAGATGAGCAAGTTCGGCATCTTCTCCCCCGCCGTCATCGGCGCCAAGGTCGTGCTGGGGGAGGCCCGCCTCAACAAGATCAGGGGCAAGGTGATTGCCCTGCACTCCCAGACGATTACGTCCTTCTGCGACTGGGTGGGCGCGGATTCCAAGATGCGCGGGCTCCTCATCAAGAAGGCGAAGACCACTGGCGACGAGCTGGGCTTCCTGTGGTAGACGGCGTGCGGCGGTAGACGGGGCGCTGGGCGGCGCTCACTGGTGCTGGCGTCACCCTGCTGGGGGGGCGTGGGGGCTGGTTTAGAGAGGGGGTCGGACCGCTTTGCAGGTACCGGTACACACACACCTTTTGCGCATATCATTTTAGAAGGACTTGTATGTGGCATTAATGACAACCATGGCTTCACAATAGTTGATTGTGCGCCGCGTCCACGCCTTGCGCTACTCGCTGTTTGCTCTGTGCCATGCTTCAACCTCGCACCTCGGTCCCTGCAACGGTTCCGCAGCACTGCTTCGTACGCCCAGTGTGCATGCAGCGCTGCGCACCGCGGTGCCCGTTTTAGCCTGCGCCAGTGCTCCACATTGGTGCACTGGCAGCAATGACAACATGCGCCGGAGCCAGCACCTTTGCAGCGCATTCTCCATTGCCACCTGCTGCTGCGCTCGCCGGGCTTCTGCTGAGCTCACATGTGGCGGCGCCGCACGCGTGCGCACGCGCGCTTAGCTGCTCAGCAGTCGACCAGGCACCGCTGTAACTGTGATTGCTGGGGACGGTATGCCACCACTAAGGAGCTGCCACGCTGCTGCTTGGCGCGGAGCCGGCCACTCCCGGAATAGGGCGTGGCAATGGAAGGCATACCCGGCAGGCAAGTGCACGTTGGTAGTGTGTGCATGCCACATGCCACACGGGTTCACAATCATGTGCTGGCGCGGCGTGGACCCTGTGCAGTGCCTGGCGGGGGGGGTGGCGTTGCGCCCAACAGGGGGCTGTGCTCAGCAGCAGCAACGCAATACGTGAAGGAGGCGTGGCATTCCCGGCAGGCAAGTGCACAATGCCGGCACGCCCTGTAGGCGTCGCACATGCGCCTGGCATGTGGTTGCGCTCCAGCGTTCCATGCAGTACTGACCGCGCAAAGGCATGGTGAGTCTCGCCAAGGGTGTGAGCTGCCTGACACCACTTTATGTCAAGACACCGTAGTTTTATTGTTTTATTTTTCCACCTGGGGGCGTGCAAGAGCCGATGTCGTGCGGGCCAACGGAAAGCAATGGTGTATGCCCAGCCCCACATAGACGTAGTCACAACTTGGCACAGCCAGCAACAACAAGTGCTGCTAGCTGGCAGGCGTGAGCCGCCCGCAGGCTAGGGCTCGGCCTGCGTGGTACCCGTGTACTACGTAGTAGGAGTAGCATGAACACCAATCAATAACACTTGGGCTTGGTTGAGGGCCGAAATTGCGGACTGGCCCCCAAGTGACGGGAGAGCACCACGCCCGGTTTATCATGCTAGAGGAGCCAAAGAGCACTGCTCGCAGCTTTGTGGCTGTTCTGGTACTTGGCTTTTTTGCGACACTCCTACCTCACCACACGCGACCAACAAAGCACCACACGCACCAGTGACCTCGCAGCGGCAGACTGAGCCAATCAGCGGCTGGCAACAGTTCAGTGCCTGGCGGGGCAGCAGGCGCTGCGTCACCGCCAGAGTGAGCTCAGCGGCAGGCACTCGCCGCATTGGCAGGTCAAGACCCCCAGTCTTACTGGCGCCTGCATCAGTTGCGCACTGTGTTCGGCAGCATGCGCATCGTCTGCAGTGTGATGCGCTAGAGGCATGAGGTAGGGACTCCAGGCGGCGGTATATCCTATGGCGCTAGAGGCATGGCAAGCAGTCTTGCGCCGGTGCCATACGGACATGTGCAGCACTGGCAAAAGTATGTGCTGGACGCACTGCTGCGTTGCGCGCGTGCAAGTGCAGCTCACCCATCCATAAGCTTCTCTGCACGTGCATGACCACCTGATGCGATTCCCATATGGTGTGTTGTGCTAGCTACTGCCGCCATCAACCACGCTCTGCTGGCACGCCATTCGCTACCATGGACAGATCTGTGTACCCCTCTGGGCCTGAAGAGTACCTGCGGAAGCACGCCCGCATGCACACAGCCGCAGCGGCACAGCTGCTCAGCAGACGGTGTGTCGGCCGGTGCAACACCAGCGGCACAGCTCATAAGAGCACATGCTGTGGTGGTGCGAGCACATGGCATGTGACAGCAGTGGCACCGCCGGCCGCTGCTGCAAACACAGCACATACCACCCTCCAAGCGCCACGTGCACACCTGAGAAAGGCAGCTCAGTTCTGGCAAAATACATGTAGTACATTCACAGATACGTCATTGCCGTCCCGTTCGCTAGCAACAGCATGCCTTTTCCAGTGACATGCGCGCCATGTGCGCAGGGCTTTGCGCGCCCTAAGCGGAGTTTAAATGAAGTAGCCAGCCATGTATGCACACGCATGTACACATATGCCTTTTGGCAGGCGTGCAGCCTTGTAGGCGCACCAGGCGAGAATTGTCCGCTGCTGCTCAAGCGTGACGCCCATCGGTGCGATTGCCAGTGTGGTGTCCGGCGATGGGCGCACTGCAGGAAAGTACAGGGTGCGCAAAGAGTCTGCCACAGACTGACTGGCACTCTCACGTGCACAAGCGGCATAACCACCATGTCCCCTGTCACGCTTGTGCGTGCGTTCCGCCTGCATGCCATGCACTGCTAAGCACTTCGCTCCAGTATCTGCTTACTGGTATTATGCTTGCAGCCGGTAAACCACCGCGCGGGCCGCTTGGTTGACTCGGGTTTTTCCCTATTGCGCACATGTGCATAAGGGTTTTCGCGCCCCAAGCGAAGTTCAGAAGAATAGTTCAGTAAGTAATTAGAATAGGCGTAATGAAATATAGTTCGAAGTACAACTTCGCTTATGTATCTATGTCAGCAGCACAATATTTACATGCGGCAGGAGGCACCCACCACAGTGACATGGGCAGCTCCTGCGCCAGGGGAGCGTGCGTGTGGAAGCGTGACACCAGGTCAGGGTTGCTCAGGAAGGGCCTGCCAAATGCCACCGCGTCTGCATCGCCTGCGCCGATAGCAGACTCTGCTGTCGTCTGCGACGCACACACGTCCATGTGCAGCGCACCAAGGGTTGGTGAGCCGCGTGTTTGCTGAAAACAGCCGCCGCATGTGGTGTGGGAAGGTTGGCGCAATGGTGACGGCCGTGTCCTGCCCATGACGGCAGGGCCTGCATAACTTCAAAATAGGGCACTGGAATGCGCACCCTGCCTTAAACTATATGGTACTTCGAAATACATGTATGCTGTGGTAGTGTAGCATTACTACTGCAGGGCCCTTGCACGCCCACCAATGCAAATACTTGAGACAACTGTAGCAGTATGGTACCATAAATGTACTCCTAAGTAGTACAAGTAGTAATGGGGACAAGAAGTATGTGATTTGGCGGCAGCGGTGGACACCCGCCCTGCAATGCTCACCGCACTGAATAATCAAGGCATGTTGGAGTGCGAGTCCGCCATACGCGTGCACAGGTACATAGCCAGGTATGTACTCTTGATAATCTCCGCTTAGGGCGCGGAAAGCCCTTTGCACACCAGGTATGTACCTGGTACAGACACACGCATTTACCTGGGTACCTAGCTGGGTTTGACGCTGTAGTACTGTACCCTGCATGACCTTACTGAGCATTGTGGTCTTGCCAGCCGGTTACCGCCAGCAGGTGTGCACCTGGGTAAATACCCAGGTATTCAGCTGGGTACACTGTACCAGTAGGAGTGCGTACCCTGCATGGCCTTAATGAGCATTGGCAGCAGGCGGCTCGCGCGGCCACGCCATTTTCAGTCGCACACGTATGCACAGAACTTTCCGCGCCCCAAGCGCAGCTCAACAACGCACACATACTCAGGTTCATACCTGGGTGAAGTCGCAGTTGGCGATGATGGGCTGCGCCGGCCCGCCCGCCCGCCGCGCATACGCGAGCTCAAATGGCGGGTGTCCCTTACCCGGCGGCGGCGCCGCCGCCGCCGCCGCTGTGGCAGGCGGCCCAACAATGTGCAGCCACCCCAGCTGGCGGCGCGACAGGGCGGCTGTGTAGTGTGAAAATGCCTCCACGTTGTGGGCAGAGCCCATGCCGTTGAAGGTGGCGTTGGGGCTGCGGGGGGGGGCGGGGGGGGGGGACGCGCACAGCAGAGCGGCGCCTCAACTGGTGCGGAGGCGCGGATGGGTTGGCTGGTGCACCGTGGTCGGTGACGCGCGTGTGCATGTGCAAAAGCCCAGCCAGCATGTGGCTACACAACTACTAGTGGACTACAGTCCCGTGTACTACATGGTACATGCGTGCATGGCATGCACATGCATTTCTACAGGCACATGCGGTTGGCCAGGGCGGTGGACGCAAGGCAGCAGCACACGGCGTGGCGCTGCTCGCGCCACATGGTAGGTACCCCTGCGCAGCACACCCAGGCCACCTGAGGCTAGGGTTGCGGCAGAACGAGGCACATGCACAAGCCATGTGGTACATGCTGCAGTGCATGTGGCATAATCTGGGCAACATGTGTGTTGCCCTTGCCCCTTTCTGAACAGGTCCTGACCAGTTCTGACAGAAGTTGCTTGCGGCACTACGCTGTACTTCTTCAAGTATACTGGTAATGTACATGTGTATACATCAAAATACTTCGATGTATACACATGTACATTACCAGTATACTTCTAATAATAGTAGTAAACACTAAACGTTTCTGATGCCTACCTGAGGCGTACACCAACGCGGCCGGCCGGCAGCACGCGCGTCACCGCCTCCAGCACCTCCTCCAGAAATCGAAAGCGGTGCTCCGGCGGGCCGCCATACGCGTCCGTCCGCTGGTTTGTACTGCTCTGCAGAAAGCTGGTTTGCGGCAAGGCAGTGAACAGCGCACGGTGTGCATGAGAGAGTGCATGGCAGGTACCTGCTGAAGCGCTTTCCATTAAACTCTGCTTGGGGCGCGGACAGCCCCGTGCACATGGTATGCGCAACTGGAAAAGGCATGATGTAGCATGCTGCTATCCCCTGTTGCTAGCCACCAAGACCACGCTGCTCAGCGCTACGCACTCTCGTGTAAGCCCCGCATGTCGCTACCGCGGTACTTCGCTGTCTGGGATGCAGAGGCATGCAAGGTGGCTTGCCGGCCACTGCGACGGGTGTGCTGGTGCCCTCCTCTGGCATCTAGACACATGTAGGTCACACTGCAGAAGAAGAAGGGAGGTGCGCAGGCTTTGGTGCCCTCATCTGGCATCTAGATACATGCACGTTAAACTGCAGCGGAAGAAAGAGGTGGGCGGGCTTGTGTTGTTCAAAGAGGTAGCGACTGCTTTTCCGTGTTCACGAACGACCAGACGCCCCTTCTTTCACCGCCCTGCCGCTGCTGGTGCTCCAGCACAGCGTTCCTCTCACAACAGCACTCCAAGCCAGGTCACATGCAAGTCCACTGGCACTCAAGTTATTGCTCAGCAGTAGCAGAAGCATCGCAGCAGTGCGTGCCAAGTACTCAGCAGCTCACGTGTCGAGAAGAAAGCCATTGCCAGCGTGGACCTCCACAAAATCGAAACCGGCGTGGCGCGCTCGCAGCGCGGCATCGGCAAACGACTGAGCAATCTCCGGCAGCTCGCTTGCGTCCAGGGCACGCGGCACCTGCACACGCGTGTGTGCGTGTCAAACAACACACACACACACACACAAGCTGTTACAGCTGTAAGCCAGCCGGCAGCACTTGGTCTCTCACACAAGTTCCTGGCGGGTTTTGGGTGTACACATGCATGCGCATGTCCTCATTGCCCTCACAGTTTCTTGGTCCGACACTGTGCCACCGACCTGTATGAATCAGTCTCTCCATTGTGGTAACGGCAATCCTTTCGATACCTGCACACTTATGCTACAGTGCTGTACCACGCTAACATATGTATATATGAAAACTCATCTAGGAGCGATAAACTCTAGGTCTCCCCACCGGTAGGGGCCGTCACCCTGGGCGGACCCGTGCAAAAGGGGTGAACAAAGCAAAGATGGCGCCTAAGAAGACGCATATGTAGCAGCAGGAACCACGAGGTGACTACAGTACCTACCTCGTACTGCGCCCTAGAACCATTGATAAGGTACTCCCTGCCGCTGACGTCTCCATTGTGGTAACAGCAGTCCTTTTGGTACTTGCATAAGAATGCCACAGTGCTGACCAGGCTGTAACATAAAAACAGCAGGCACCGCGAGGTGACTACAGTACCTATCTCATACCTACCTCGTAGGGCGCCCTGGACCCGTCTGAAAGGTACGCCCTGCCACTGATGGCAATGGCACTGGGAGCAACTGGCGGCGACGCATCGGCCCTGTAGCTGGAGTGGCTGGCACGTCCTGCACACATCGGGTTGAACAAAAAGGGTATGATGCATGCCGTACACATACGCCGTGTATATGCCTGCATATTTTTATACATGTTCATATGTGAAGTTTGTCAACTAGGCATGGTGCTACCCCTGTGCGCGCGTGTGGCAAGTGTGGGTCGCGCTTGGTGCCCTCGCACGGTTTGCACGACACTGCAGTGAGTTAGAACATGTACACACACTCATAAACAAGCCTTTTTTGGAGCAAATATACTTGAGTTTTGCTTTCCTAAAGTAGTGCACTGAAAGCACAAACACGCTGGCCCATCCACTCACCCATGTGCGCCAGCTGCGCACTGATGAGCCCACCCTCCGCATGCACAGCGTTCACCACCCGCCGCCAGCACTGCACCTGCGCGTGGCGGCAGCGCAGGCTGCACACTTGAAGTCCAGTGTGCAATGGCGCACATGCACTTGAACTTTGACACCTGCGTGCCTGTGACTACAGTAGTCTGCTGCTCAGCCATTCACGGCAGGCATCTCTCAGGAGGCGCCAGGTGGCACCTTGGCTGGCCTTGCGGTGCCCAGTCACTCTGCACTCTCACAACCCATGCACACACAAGAGTGCCGGCAGGGAAGGGAAGTTCCGCAGCAGCCACCACAGCAGCAGCAAGGCGCCAGCAGCTCACGTGGCACACATAAATGCCATGCCATTGGTTTCCAGCATGCGCCTCCACAAACATACTGCACGCCAGGCGGCACCGCGCCCCCTGCTGCTGCTGCCTTGGCGCCATCCAAGACCCCGTGAGGCCTCCCTCTATACAAATACATTGGTAGAGGCTACATGTATGCCACTTCAACATGCACTTCCACTTTCGTCCAGCACACCCACGGCCTGTGTCCGCAGCCACCACACCCACCTGCTCCTCCGTCTCCAGCGCCGGCGTGCCAGGCCAGCCGTGCCCGTGTGGCGAGAACGTGATGCTCTCCGTGATGATGAGGCCAGCGGTGGCACGTGCAGCATAGTATGCGGCGGTCATGTCCCCGGGCATGCGCGTGGCGCCGGCGCGTGCGCGCGTCATGGGCGCCATGAACACCCTGCGCCACATGGAGGTATTGTGGCAACACATGGTATGGTGTACAGAAGAAGTATACAGTAACTATTAGTGTAAATATGTGCCATATATGTGGCAGGAGCAAGACATGCAGATGTTCAAGGTACGGCGCACGCGTGTACGGCGCGCAGTTGGCTCGTTTTGCAGGCGCGCAAGCATTTTGTGGGCACCATGAACACTGCGTGTCGGGAGCATGGGTGGCGCCTGGAGTTGAGCTGGTGTTGTTGCATGGTGCGGGGTGAAACCGTGTGGGGCCGAGGTGGGGTTTGTGCTGAACGCAAGGTGGCAGAACGCGTGAACTTGTTGCCAGGAACCTAGGAGGTAGCAGACACACGTCAAAACGCTGTCTCTAACTCGTGTGCACAGGTAACACGTGAGAGTGAGAGGGTGCGCAAATCAATGGCCGTGCACCTTGCAGCAGCTACAGAAGAGCGCAGCCTCACCTGTTCTGCAGCGTCAAGCCTGATGGCTGGTGCGTCCAAGGCGAGAGCAGCTTGTCGCCGCCGCAGGCACACATTTGCTGTTGCTTGCCCGTTACAAACGTGCAGTGCAGGGAGTTATTGCCACATTTTACCGATGCTGCGGCTGCAGCAGGATGTGGCGCCACCACGGCCGGTGCTGGCGCACGTTGTCGCGTCCGAATTCAAGGCGCATGAGGGGTAGGACAGCAGCAGCACCACGTGCTGCGCAGCGTGGTCATGATCAGCGAGTAATTTGCTTCACGCTGAGTACTGCTCCCGAGTATGAACTTCAAGTGCATTTGGTGGCCTGGCCTGCACCATGGATTGCATGGAGCCACAGACTTGTACCGCTTGCGCTGTGCAGCACTTCAGGCGCCTTCAACAGCAGCGGTAGCAGGCAGAGCAGCAGCAGCGGAGGCGGCGGGAGGGCGCAGGCCCGCAGCGGCGACAGCAGCCATGAGCGACGAAGAGAAGAGCAAGAAGGGCGCCGTCGAGAAGACCTACGAGGAGAGGCTGCTGGCGTGCACGGTGATTGCTCGGCCGATGGCCAGCAAGAAGCAGGCCAAGAAGCTGTACAAGCTGGTGAAAAAGGGGGCGGGGGCCAAGTGCGTGAGGCGGGGCGTGAAGGAGGTGGTCAAGGGCCTCAGGAAAGGGGTCAAGGGGGTGTGCGTCATAGCTGGGGACATCTCCCCCATCGATGTCATAACCCACCTTCCCGTGCTGTGCGAAGAGGAGGAGGTGCACTACATGTACGTGCCCTCCAAGGCGGACCTGGGCGCCTCCGCCAGCACCAAGAGGCCCACCAGCTGCGTGCTGATCACGCCCAAGGCGGGGTTCGACGCGCAGGAGCTGTACGAGGAGGTTCAGGGCATATGCAAGGAGGAGGAGTCTCAGGTGCCCCGGCTATAGTTGGACCGCACAGCAGTACCGGTAGTGCTCAGCAGCAGTCTGGCTTGCTTGCTGTGTAGCAGTATTCCAGTTTGTAGGGAGCTATGTGCTCGCGCTAGCAGGCGACGGCCATGCGCGCGCCACGTGTGAGCCAGCAGTGCTCACGGTATACAGGTACATACACCAATTACACGGAATCCTTGCATCACCGGCGGAGGCAGGGTGTGTGCCTGCCTGCGTTGCTGTACTTGCCACGTTTACCAGCCCTGGTTGGGCGCTGCCAGCGCGTATTGTGTTACCATCGAGGCTGCCATTTGGTGAGTTGCTTGCTTAAGCCACAGGTTGCACCTACACATACGTGCTGGTAGCTGGCATCAGTGCGCAGCTGGCCCCCCCGTCGCTGCAACACGCAGCAGCAGGACGCCCCAGCGAGCGGTGCCGGAGCTGTACAGTTGGTATCCCATATGTATGCACACATACATGTATGTGTGCATACAGTCACATATACATAGGC
Source organism: Ophiocytium majus (assembly GCA_032358315.1). Taxonomy (NCBI): domain Eukaryota; class Xanthophyceae; order Mischococcales; family Ophiocytiaceae; genus Ophiocytium; species Ophiocytium majus. The sequence continues at coordinate 11,039 of JAULBY010017168.1, forward strand.
ATGCACTGTACTGCGTAAGATGTTTATATACCCAGTGGCATACTGCAGTAGTACTTCAAGTACATCCATAAAGCTTTTTGCCCCAAAAATGTGTTCTAGCATGTGTACCAACAGAAACTCCAAAATTGTGCTCGCTGTGCACACAAGTGGCTCTTGCACTGCAGCAGTAGAGAGAGTCTGGCACAGGAGGCCAAGCCACACCACACAGATGTGCTAGAACCAGGCCCTCACATGCAGCGTGTCAAGCTCTGCGGGCTGGTCAAAAATCCTTGCAAGCACGTCTTGGTGCCAGCAGAGCAAAGGCAACGGTGAACCGCACCGCACCCTGCACCCGCACCACTCATGTGGCTGCAGCCACTGCTGCGGCGAGCAGACCCCGGAATGAGGAAAACTGCTGGTAGCGCTTTTGGAGGTACTGCACCAGGTGCGCACTTGTGAGGTGGGGACTTCAGATGGTGGTATATCCTATGGCGGGCCGGCCTGCCCACTCGGACGCTCTGCTCGCTTCTCGGCCTGGCTCCCGTTGTGGTCATGTGGCGCGCCGTATGTGGGCAGTGTGCACTAAGCTGCCACGCTCACCTCTGGTGGCGTGCATCATGCCAAAGGGTGTGTGCGCCCAGGGGTACGGGCACTGCCGCTGCTGTGCCCGCCCACCCTTTGTCAGGGATATGGTTGTTGCGTTTGCACCCAGTGCGCGCGGGTTTTCCCATGACCTGAGAAGTTAGCACGCCTCGGGTTGTGACTGCCTTCGATTTGAGCATGGGATGCTGGCGCCTGCGCACCATGCCAGTTTGCGGTGTGCGGGCCACAGAGCCGTGTGCGCCGCTGCTGGCACACAGGAGCGCCGCCTGCATGCTCGCCAGTGCAGCATATGCATATATGACTGCTGCTGTAACTTGCGCACCTACTGTGCACACTCGGCCCCCGTGTGAGCTGCTACATGCACAGTTTGCCTTGGGCAGTGTATGTCAGTCAAGCTGAGTCTGATGCACACGAGCATGTGGCGGTGACGCATGCACTCTAACCCATGCTGGACAAGGCTGCCAACGGCCGTGCACGCTTAAATGATTGCAGGGCGGCCGGATGCTAGAACAGCGTGTTAGTGTGCAGTGGCTTTGTTGCCGCGCACTTGCAGTTATGCGTGCGGGGCCCGCCATAGGATTTGTATACCACCGTCTGGAGTCCCTACCTCGCTTATGATAGGTGGCATATCACCAGCCGCTGCACAGATGGCAGATGGCGCAGCAGCAACTGTCAACAGTTCTGTTGCGGGCGTCATGACTTCAGTCCACACAACCAGCCATATTCGTTTCTGTGATGAAGCTCCACCAGCTATTGCCACACCTCAAGTGGCACTTTGTCGGTGATGTTGTCAGGCCTGCATAAAGCTCCATCAGCTATTGCCACACCTCAAGTGGCACGGTGATTCGAAAGGCATGCATTGTCATGCCAACGCCGCCAGCTTGGTGTGGGCGATGTCACACCTGCAGCCCATGGCGCCGGTGTGCTGCGCCAAGGCACCGTCTATGCTCAGCACCTTTCGCGTTACAGGCGGGGTTGTTTATCATGCAGCACGCACATTGATTGCACCAAGCCATTGCCAATTGTGGCATATGTGCATGCCATTGCCACTTTGTGTCAATGCCAGTGCAACGAACAGCACACGCAGCTGTTTACGATGCCAGTGGAGGCTTCTGTTTGTGAATGCATACATGTATTTTTGGCTGTGTGAGCGTGCGCCCAAGCATAGTGGGATTGGACTGCCCACGCGCGCGCGCAACCATTCTGCACCGCATCACTGGGCTCCATGCACACTGCATTGCACCCCACTACCTGCATGAGTGCATGGCAACCACATCACCCCTGCCCAAGTCAACACTGGCAGCACCACACAATTGTAAGTGTTGCAAAAAACAACAGCGCCAGGTGCAGCCTGCGGCAGCAGCGTAAAATACTCCAAAGCACCAGGCCACCACCACATGTGCATAGGCGGTTTTGGCAGTGTCTCAGGGAGCTGGGTCACGGCAAAAGCCACGGGGCTTGGTGTGGTGTGCCTCAAAGTGCTCATGTATTTGTGAGATGTACAAGCATCATGCATGAATGCAAAACATACACTAAAAATGTATGGGGCATCACATTTCCATTTCACTGCTCCGTGCCGGCAGGCGTGACCTGCCCCTTGCACACTCACACATTCAATGTCATCGAACAAACACGCTGAGCATGCCTTAAACCACTTCAGAGGTGTGTCGTACCTACTTGAAGTAGTACTTGAAGTACATGTACAGGGCAACACGTGGCCGGTTGCCTGCCATGTGCCAGCCACCGGCGGCATTCACTACACCAGTAATATACCACATATTTCAAGTATATGGGTTGTTACACGCTCTCAAAAGCAAATCAATAAAATCTGCACTACCAGGGTAGCAAGCCCGCATGCACAATTTGAAGACTGTGACATGCTGAGCAGGCCGTTGCCGTAGCGTCACCACAGCGGCCATCGACCAAGTACACATGGAAAATTTACAAAGGAGGCGTGGTAGCTGTCTCCACGGGTGCAATGTACTACTAGCTAGTAGTGTACGTCTTGCTATGATGTGGGTGTTACAGCACGCGCAAAACTCCAGCCCCAGAAACGCCTGCCCCTCAACAACTGTGCAACCCCCCCCAACATGGAGTTGTTGATTGTAAAGGCACAAGTACCCAGGTGCTGCCAGCTGCGGCGGGTGTAAAGGCTGGCGCGCCAGCACAACAGCCACAGGTGCTGGTCATGCGCCTCCAGAAGTGGCCACGGCGGCGTCTGTTGCCGCAACTGCGCTCATGCCTGGCCTACTTTCGGCGACAGCCCTGCCAGCGAAGCTGACAGATGCAGCGCATAACGTGCTGCCAGAGACTGCAATTGCACTGAATGCGGAGGTGGCAGCACAGGAGGGCGCTGCAGCAGCAGCCAGTCGCGACGCCCCAGGGCACGCCAAGTATGACAAATATTGTACATTACTGCAACTTCATTACACCTTCCACTGCAAGGCCAGCCATGCCCACCATCACCACCCATACCAACCACACACACACAGAGCACAGCAGCAAACAGCGCCGTCACTTCTTTTTCCGCAACCGCGCGCCCCCCGCCCCTTTCCCACCCGCCTTGCTGCCCGCCCGTGCCACCGCCGCCGCCGCCGCCGCTCCCGCCCCCGCCGCCCCCGCCTCCGGCATGGTGACCCTGAGATGCGCCTGTATCGCCGCAAAAGGGTCCCGCTTAAATGCCTCATTGGCCAACACGGCCGCCAGCTGTACAGACTCTCGCTCCGCGACTGCCTTGCGGCCGCGGTTGCTGACGACGTGGGGGGCGGGCGCGCTGCGCAGCGGCGGCGGCGCCGCACGTGCACGCTTGCCGCCGCCGGGCCGGGTGCGCGGCGGTGCGCCTTGTGCGTCTCCCCCCGCTCCTGCTAGTGTTTCCATAAGACCCCCCATGCTGCCAAGGCCTTTGGCGGCCTGCGGAGGGGTGATGGGGGGCGGGTGAGAGGTGCGGGGGCGGGGAGAGGTGGCGTAGACGTGAGGGTGGTCGTTGGTATGGGTCAGGGGACAATGTGCATCAGGTATGGAGAAGAACGCGTGTACGGCGAGCATGTGCATGGGCAGCTTTGTGCAGCGCGACAGAGGCAACAAGCCTGAGGAGCGCCAGCAAAGTGCGGGGATGTTGAGTCATGCGCACAAGGGCAGTTTGCTGCAGCATCACCCTTGGAGCACTTGCACTATGGTGGCACGTGTTGAAGCCTCAGAAACGGTTTGGCACCACAGCAAGCGTCCAGCAAGCCTAGCTTGTGATGGTGCACCAAGTGCCGGTGTGTCAAGCAGCACAAGTGTTCTTCTGCACCAGTTGTCTGCTCACCTCAGCTTTTCGGTGTTCAACGGTGGCTGACACCAGTGCCCGTTTTCGCACCAGGGAAGTGCGCTTGGTGGCTCTCTTCCGTTGCCCTCGGCTGCAGCAGCACATCCCACGCAGCAAAGCAGCACCAGCGGACAGCAATTCAGCACAAGCAGCAACGCGAGCATCGCCAACCCCACGGCAGGAGCAAGCATGCCCATGCAGCAACGACCTGATGAGAGTGCATCCTAGTCCCATCGCCACAGAGACAAAGCACCCTCCTGGCTGTTGGCTGGCTGCTGCACAGCCTGCGTGCTTGTCTTGGTTCGGCAGTGTACTTAAACTGCTGGGAGGAGGCGCGCACCTTAGAGGTCCCTGAGCCTCGGCAGGCTTGGACGCCACCGACGCCGCCGACTTCTTACCAGCAGCATTTCGCAGCTTGGTAGCCCGCTTGGCCTTCGCCATGGTTGCTGGTGTGTGCGCGCCAATGGTTTTGGTGCGCCGAAGAGGGAGTCACACAGTGCTCAGCAGAGCTCTCTGGATCAATCCTGATCCACAAGTGTAAGTTTGTACAGTTGCAACTTGCAATTGTGTGCACGGTGTGCACACTCTGCTGGAGCAAGCTTGCGCACACCTTCGCAGGCCTAGGCCGCGTCCCGAGGGCTCATCCCAGCTAGCCCGGAGATGCCGGAGGCCAGGCGGCCTGTGGTAGCTTCGTGCGGTCCTGGTTCGAGCAGCTGATGCAGACCAGGCCCTGGCTGCTGTTCAAGTTCGATGTAGCCACAGCAGCACGCGAAGGTGAGGATTGGGGTGGCTGGTTCTTCGCTGCTGCTGTGATGTGCTTGTGTGATATTGGCGCTGGCCGGCGGTGCGCGTGCTGCACCGCACACATGCTGCCACGTCCTACTGCTGTGTGCAGTGTGCGTTGCCGCGTTGCGACGAGAAAAGGTTCTGCGATGATGTGTTAGGTATGCTGCTGCACTCAGCCCCTCCTGCTGGCACCTGCGCAGCAGTGCAAGCTCATTATAACGGCCGTTGCCTTTCGCGCCGCCGCTGGTACTGTCGCCGCCACTGCTCCTTTCTTTCCCTGCCGGCAGTTGTGGAAGCAGCGGCCGCCGATGTGCCGGCCACCTCTGCAGACTACGCTGCCATGCAGCACCTGCGGGCTGCCTGCCCTCCCACCTCCATTGGCGGTGCAACGACACTGGCTGTTGCCATGGACCAGCTGCTGTCGCGGCTGGAGACTCTGCGGCCAGCGCTTCAACACCGCCAACAGCCTGACGCCGCTGCTCCTCTCGAGCAGCGGCGCCGCACGGAGGGTGCCCCCTCAGCGCGGGAGCAGGTGCTCAGAAGCCTGAGCTGCTGACCAAGGTGCTGTGCTTTGCGCCCAAGCACGAGTGGCTCTTCATCGCACCCACAAGCCGGCTCATGCGTGCCGCATACGTCCGCCGCACGGAAGCCACCCTCCCCGCAGCTGGCATGGTGGCGTTCACACACCCCGTCGCGGCAGTGCAGTCGGCGGCTCGTGTGGACGCCGCTGCAGCCAACGGCCTTGCTACAACATTGGAGAGGCTTCCTCCTCCCAGTGTTTACAGCTTCTGGCGGCAGGCAGGCAGGACACGCTCCTGCGATGTGGCGGAGCGCCTTCAAGCAGCGCGGCTGCATGTGATCGTCGACATGGTGCTGCTGGGCGCCGCTGCCACATGCGATGTGGCATGGCTGGAGCGGCTGTTCGACGAGCAGGTGGTGGACCGGTTTTGGGTGGACTTTGAGGACTGGTGCTTGGCTGCACTTTTGCTGGCTGAAGCCGGCGACGAAGGCCCGGGGTTGGTGTGGGTGTCACAGCAGCCACGGCGCAGCCGCAACCCCTGGCCACCTGCCTTCCCTAACGCCCTTTGCCAGTGCGCCGCCAGGTTCAAGCAGCTGCGCACGCTGCAGTTCCTTCTTGACCCACTGCGCGGCGCGGGTCTGTTTCGGCCGCTTCACGAGCTCACCGACGCCGACGTGTTGGTTGACGGGGGGCTGGTGGATTTGCTGCGTCAAGAACTGTTGTGGAGCGTAGCTGGCACCTACAGTACTTTGCGGGGACAACGATGGATGCTGCTGCTTACGGCGGCAGGGAGGAGGTGCTGCAATGGCTGCGCGAGCAGGCGCACGACTTTACGCCTTTGACCATGGCATGCGCGGCCAAAGGCGGACAGCTGGAGGCGTTGCAGTGGCTGGAGGGGCGGGGCTGCCACTTCGATGCACACATGCTGTATCGCAGCAGCGTGTTCATGAGCTCTGGTGTCACCCCTGCGCAGCTGCAGTGGATGCGAGAGCACGGCGGTGGCGACTGGAGCGAGGAGGGCGTCACCGACTTGTTGGCACAGGCCCTTGCCACGTGCGAGAAGGCTGCAGATCTGATAGCGTGGCTGAGGGAGCAGGGAGCAGCGTGGCCCGATGACTTGCACCAGCTGGTCACTCCGCGCACCCTACATATGGCAGCAGAGGCTATTAGGCAGGGGTGTTCCTGGGGGCTATGGTCGCCAAACACCTGCAGACACCTGTTGAAGGTAGGGGCCACCCGGGTCTCCTGCAGGAACTGCACGACCTGGGATGCCCCTGCACCTGTTGCCGCGATTGGGTGTCATGCTCAGGTGCCACATAGGTGCAGGCGTGTGAGCCGCAGATTGCTACCATGCAGCATACCTTTCGTGCTATGCGAGGGGTGTCCACACAGCCACGATAGCGCCCCTCAATCGTGTGCGATTCAACAACACATATGCATGATATACATGTGTGCAGCACTGCATACAGCGCTTCAACAGCGCTGGCGCCTTCGTTTGCTGCCCGCACATGCTGCTTTGCTTGCCATGCCACTGATTGTGTGTGTGTGTGTGTGTGCATCGATGGCTGTTGTGAGGGCCACCTTATTGCGCTCACATTGGCAGGTATGCTGTGTTGTATTGCTTGCCAACAGTGTTTGGTGTGCGCTTGTCATCTGGCACATGCACAACATCCTTCCACAAACACCAGTGATGCAGCATGCCCTTCATGTTTGGTATGCCAATAACTGAAGGCCTGTTGTTGTGACGTGCACGCCGCGGCCGCCGTCTTACGTGTGGACGGTGCCGCACCTGTGACTTGACCCGAGGCACCGTGTGTGCCAGCGCCATGTGTGTTTGTCTGTTGTCAGCGCGGAAGGTGCGCCACTGCGGCACACGGTACGTATACGGTACGGCCGCAGGGGCCCTGCAGAGGTCTGTACCCCCCCCCCCGGGGGGGGTAGTGTTGCAGCACTTGCTCAGCAGACAGTCAGAAGAACTCGCCCTTCCATTGGATCCATCAAAGGGGGTGCGGGCATATGCCGTGCCCGCCCAGCTAGCCAGATATGTCGCGGGCGAGGCAGTGCGTGGTCTGTTTCGTGCAGTCCTGGTTCGAGCTGCTGGTGCAGACCAGGTCCTGGCTGCTGCTGCCCAAGTTCGATCTAGCCACAGCAGCACGCGAAGGTGAGGATTGGGTGGCTGGTTCTTCGCTGCTGTTGTTGATATGCTGCTGCTTGTGTGGTACTGGCGCTGGCCGGCGGTGCGCGTGCTGTACCGCACAAATGGTACCACGTTCGACTGCTATGTGCTGTGTAACAGCCTGTATTCGTTGGCAGCGTTTGCGACGAGCGGTTTCATGTGCAAGTGTCACACTTGCAGTGTGTGCAGCATCTGCTGCGTTCTGCGTTGAACCACTCCTGCTGGCACCTGCAAGCTCACTATAATGGCCGTTGCCCTTCGCGCCGCCGCTGGTACTGGCGCCGCCACTGCTCCTTTCTCTCTCTGCCGGCAGTTTTGGATGCAGCAGCTGCCGATCTGCCGGCCGCATCTGCAGAGTACGCCGCCATGCAGCACCTGCTACAGGCTGCCATGGCCTGCAGGTCTGTCCCCTCCAACTGCGGCGCAGTCACTCTAGCTGTTGCCATGGAGCAGCTGCTGGTGAGGCTGGAGACTTTGGGGCCAGCACTTCAGCATCACCAGCAGCCTGACGCCGCTGCTCCTCCCAAGCAGCGGCACAGCACGGAGGGCCCTTCTTTCCGGGAGCAGGTGCTCAGCAGCTTGGAGCTGTTGACCAAGGTGCTGTGCTTCGCGCCCAAGCACGGGTGGCTCTTCATCGCACCCACCAGCAGGCTCCTGCGCGCTGCGTGCGTCAACCGCACAGAAGCCACCCATCCTGTAGCGGGCATGGTGGCGTGCACCAGCCTTACAGCGGCACTGCAGTCGGCAGCGCGCGTGCATGCCGCTGCAGCCAATGGCCTTGCTGCTGCACTGGCGAAGCTCCCCCCTTCTAGCCTTGAGAGCTTTTGGCTGGAAGTGGGCAGGACGGGCTCCTGGGGTGTCGTGCGCTTGCTGTGGACGGCGCCTCTGAACATGCCCGCGCCGCTGGTGCTGTATGGCGCCGCGACCACGTGCGATGTGGCGCGGCTTGAGCGGCTGTGCAGCGGGTTTCAGTTGCAGTACGGGATGCTTGGGATTGGGCACTGGTGCTCGGTTGCACTTCAGCTGGCAAGAGCCGGTGACGAAGGCCCTGGGCTGGTGTGGGTGTCTCAGCAGCCACGGCAGCGCGGCTACAGCTGGCCAGCTGCCTGCAGCAATGCACTCAGTGGCACTTTGCCACTCCGCCGCCAAGTGCAACAAGCTACGCACACTGCAATTTCTTCTCGACCCGCTGTGTGGAGCAGGTCTGTTTGGCCCCCTGTGGCAGGTCACGGATGGCGACTTGCTGCCTGACGGAGACCTGGTGGGCCCTGTACGTGACGCGCTGGTGTGGGGAATAGCTGGCACACCCTTTGCGGTGTCCCCAATGGATGCTGCCGCTTACGGCGGCAGTGTGGAGATGCTGCAGTGGCTGCTCGAGCAGTCGCACAACACACTTCACGCCTTGGACCATGGCATGTGCGGCCTTGGCGGACAGCTACAGGCGCTGCAGTGGCTGGAGCAGCGGGGCTGCGGCTTCGATGCGGACACGCTGTGCTACAGCTGCCTGGAGGACGGGTCCGGTGTCACACCTGCACAGCTGCAATGGACTCGGGAGCGTGGCGACGGCGACTGGAGCGCGGAGGGCATTACCACCCTGTTGGCAAAGGCCCTAGGCGGCTGTCGGAAGTCTCCAGATCTGACTGAGGGAGCAGGGAGCTGCGTGGCCCAATGACCTGCATGAGCTGGTTCGTCATGTCTAGGTACACCCTAGACATGGCAGCGGAGGCGGTTAGGCTGGGGTGCCCCTGGGGGCAATGGACCTCTCACTCACTGAGCAGACCTGCACACGACTGCTGCACACTGGCAGGGGGGGGGGTGACACTCGGGCTTGCCTGCAGGAACTGCATGACCTGGGATGCCCCTGCACCTGCACCCGTGAGTAGGGTGGCCGCCATGCTTCAGGTGCCACATAGATGCAGGTGTGGGGGGGATATGTACTCTTATTAAACTCTGCTTAGGGCGCGGAAAGCCCTTTGCACACGGTGCGTGTGACCAGGAAATCAGACAGG
>JAULBY010017179.1:0-20400 GCA_032358315.1 Ophiocytium majus
ACATACTCAGTATCATAACTAGGTAATTCTATATTTAATTGTTCACTATAATATAGACGAGCTAAGCCCCAGCAATCAATGCCGTCTCGTGTTCTACCATTATCTTTGTAGGGCAAGCCAATGTAGTTATTGAGTATCATTAAAATAATCCTGGAAAATAGCTGGGGACAACATTATAAGCTGGAAAAGGTTCACGATTATAACTAATCATGCTTAATTCAAAACTTATACTTTCAGCGTTATATGTAACGCTAGTTATATAGAAACTAGGAAAACTGGCTTCTATGTCATTTAGATCTGGTGCTTCTGCTGTTTGACCTTCACTATCGTTAGTGATAGGTGTTTTAGTCATTACTAGTTCAATTAATATTTTTGTAGGGCCTGTTAATTGAGTTCTTACTAATTCGATAGCTTCTGAGGTTACATAGTTTAGTGTAATAGAGCACTTATCTGCACCAGCTTCTTGATCGCTTGGTAGAGATATAGTCATTGGTAAAAACAAATAGTCATTGCCACGACTACGTACCCCATAATATACTTCTTCATTGTTGGTAATACTTAATCGTTTATTAAAATTGTCGCATAAACGAATAGCTGGCTCATCAGTATCTGGATCATAAATTGTTAATAGCATAATCAATGTCTCTTCTGTTTCAGAAGAGAACATTGCTTTAATTGCTGAGTTTGATAAACTACTTATTCTGCTCATGGTAGTACTTCTATTTTTAATCCTAAAGACCAATATCCTGGGGCTACGTACTGTATTTTAAAGAACTCTCCATTTCCAGTAGGAACTATTCTGACTTCTTTCCAAGTTGAAGTAGTTTCATAGGTACTAAGCCTTGGATGTGGATAATTAAATCTACGAACTCCACCTAAGTCTGTTTCTATAAAACTTCTTAAAATCTCTACTTGAGCATCTGTCATTAAATAGCTCACATCTAATTGATCTGGACTTTTACTTCTGCGACGCATTTTAGCAGGACCAGAGTCCATAGCTGAACGTATAATGTTCATACCTATGGACTCACTATATCCTTTTTGAGGCGCTTTTGGTAATGTGCTTTTCCAATAAGGTAAGGTGGTATTTATTGCCATATTTTATCTCCTTGGTAAAGTAGGTTCTTGACCATATGTAGTTAACATGGTTTGTTGCATTTGGCTACCTGTTGTATTAAGTTGTGAAGATACCATGTTTCCAATTGTAACTTCAATTTGAGTTTGACCTCTACTATCAACAGTTTTCTTAGCCGTTGCTTTCTCATTACCAAAGTTATTGATAACTACGTTAACATCACTACCGCCAGTACCCCTAACACCTAAATTTCCGTCTGGGCCGCGTTTTAATGGCATAATAGCTTCTGGGCCTGCTTCTCCCATTAATCCCATTTTGCCGCCTTGTGCAAATTTAAATAGAGTTGGACTAGTTACCACACTGTTAGCAAATACTCCACCATCAGCAAACTTCATCATGCCAGGGCTATTAAAAGCGTACCCACTAGCGGCAGTAAGGTAGCCACCTCCACCAGAAGGTGTGGGGGTAATTGAAGGAGTAACTTTAGGAGTAGTCATTCCAGATAATCCCAGCATATTAGTCATGAATCCTGAGAATCCGCCAGCTGCTTGTAGCATTTGAAATATTTTCATTTTGAATTCTAGTTTAGCAAGATCAATAATCATCTGCTGAACCATATCACCAAAACTATTTTTACCAGTTTTTGCAAACTGTTCAATACCATCTACAAAGCTATCGATTACTCCACTAAATACTTGAGCATACTTTTTACCACGTTCGCTTAAATTATCATCCATTTGAGCTAGTGTTAACTTTTGATCCATGTTTCGTTTTGCAGAATTTTGTTCTTTTTCAGCTATTATATCAATACTAGCTTCACGATCAATGTCAATTTGACGCCATACTCCACCATTCTTACGAACTGTTTCAAGTAAGTCACGTTGTTGACGAGCACGATCCTCTTCAATATCTTTAGATTTTTGGTTATACTCTAAAACATATGAGTCTACTGTAGCACGTTTTGTTGCCACATTATATTGATCTTCGCTTATTACACCACGTTCATAGAGTTTTTGTACCATGTCTTTTTCAAACTGTAAATTTTCTCTATTAGTAGTATTTTCAATATCCTGTAAACGTTTTCTAGTATCTAGTCTTAGTGTTTCTAATTCAAATTGTTTTGCTAAACTTCTTTCGTGAGCCGCATCGGATCTACTTTGACCAGCATTAGTTTTGCCAGCAAGTGCATTTACAGTTTCTTTGTCTGTAATTTCTTTAGCCCTAGAACGTGCAAGTTCTGCTGCTGCAGTTAAGTCTGCTTTCTGTTTAGCGTTTTTGTTTTCTGCTGCTAATTTATCTAAATCATTGGCTAATATTTTCCAAGCAGCATCTTGTTTTGCAATTTCTAAAAGTTTAACTTCATAGTTATTTTGCTCTTTTAGTCCATCTAATCTATCTTTTTGTAAGAAGTAATCGTCTTCACTAATTGTATAGTTTTGTTTCTTAGCAGATAAAGCAGCCTGTTCATTAGACAAAGAATCTCCTGCTAGTTTCTTTCTTCTAATGTCTAAATCATATTGCTTATTACTTTGCTCAATCGCTGCGTCTTGATCTATCTGTCGTTTATTTCTTTCGGCTTCATTAATTTTAGCTAAAGCACCTGCGCGTTGAATAGAAAATTCAGCCATTTGAGCATTAAATTCAGCACTTAATCCAGCGGTTGCTAAACCTTTTAATCCTGTAACAGGATTCTTTTTAATAGCTAAAAATTGCTGTTGTTCTTTTTCTGCTTGGGCTTTATCTTCTGTTGCCTGCTTCAACTTTGCAGTAGCAGCGTCACGGACAGCTTCACTTTTAGGGCTATTTGCTAAAGTTTCTTGTGCACTTGTAGCAGCGTCTTTTGCTCTATCAAGCTTTCTATTTATCTCTAATTCTCTGGTAGTAGTTTCAAAATCCATGATAGCTTTAGTAAGGGCTATCTGACTATCAATTTCTTGCTTTTTAAGTTCAGCAGTTTTCTTAACAAACTCAGGTACAATATCTAATTTACTGTAAATACCTTGTAAATAAAGTGTACTACCTTTATTTAAAGCTACGCCAATTTGAGTAGCTAAATTAGTAGTTAGTGTCTCAACACCGCTTGGTATTTTCTTTTCTATTTCTAACGCTATGTCTTTACCACGTTCCTGTGCAGCTATTAGTCTACCACCAGCTTCTGCAATACCACGATTAACGCCTGCTAACTGTGTTTGTATATCTGCTATTTTTTTAATATTTGCATCGCTAGGACCGCTATCGCCAATGCCAATAGAATCAGTACCAAAACCAGAACGAGCTTTAGGTCCTTGTGCTGCTTTTAGTTGAGCTTGTAAATCATCACGTTGTTTTTGAAGATCTGCACCAGTTTTTTGTTGATAGCCCATCTCATCACGAATAAGACTTAATTTCTGTCTATACTGATCTAAGTCACTTGCAGCACCAGCACCAAAAATTGGGTTTTTACTTAATTTTTCTGTAAGATCAACTAAATTTTCAATACTTTGATTAATATCGCCTTTAACTGCTACACTAAGTGCTGAAACACTCTTAATTGCTCCCACTAACCATTTAGCAAAAGGGTCATCAATAGTAATAGTTTTCATTAAACCTTGAAAATCTTCTTCACTTTTCTTGAAGGCATCCCTAAATTTAGTCTGTGCTTCAGTAGCATTACTAGTTTCTCTAGCATAACTCTTGACAGCATCTAATAATCGTTTTACTATTTGTGAACTAGGGTCTAAATCAGCTAATTTCTTTTTAAGTTCATCTAAGTTTTTAAGCGGATCTTTTACATCAACAATTTTTCCAATATCAGTAATGAGTCCTTTACTTAAGTAACTAGCATCTACTGAGTCAATAACACTCGCTATATCTTCTTGGAAAGTTTTAGCAAAATTACCTTTAATACCGCCGCCAAAAGATTCAAAGAAATTATTTTTTACAGAATCCCAAGGACTCTTTGATACAGCAATACGTGCTTTAAGTGCTTTATCAGTTAATAACTCTAAAGTGTCGCCAACATTGGCTAATGCTTTAGCTTGCGCATCTAGTGACTGAATACTAAATACTTGGCTAATATCTTTTTTCTGTATTAGATCGATTGCATCTTTAAGTGTTTTTACACCTTCTTTAGAACGTGTTACAGCATCATCAAAATCATTCATTTGAGTAGATGCTTTAGATAACCAGCCATCTAATAATCCTAATCCTGCGGTAACTAATCCAATTAGTTGCAACCAGGGTGCCAAGAAGGATAACATTGTACCTACGGCAGCACCAGCAATACCAATACTAGCTGCCAGTCCTGTCATTACACCACGGAAAATTCCCATTTTAGGAATTATAACATCCATAGTTTTAATTACTTTTTTACCTGATTCATCTAATGCTTCGAAAGTAATTTCCCGAGTTGTTGGGCCTTTCATGGCTGCACGAATATCACTAATTGTTTTAGTAAATGCAGCTCTAACACCCTCAGTACTTGCTACATAAGCAGCATCAGCTTTAATTTCAGAACTTCTAAAAGCTAAATTTTCTTGGTTGGCAATGCGCTGTAGTCTGCCTTTAGTAGTTAAAAAATTAGCTTCTTGATTTAGTCTTGCTAGTTCTTGGTCTTTTACAGACTGGTATTTTTGATTAGCAGTATTATAATTTTCTACAGAGTCAGCTAATTCTCTGTAATTTTTAGCCATTGTACTGGTGCCTTCGCCTAGTTTTCTTAAAGTGGCTAATTTATCTGGGGTAATATCATGCAAATCCATTTGCGAAATTGCATAACCTTCGGCTTTAGAGCCTTTTAATGTTTTCTTTGCTGCAGCATCTCTAGCCGCTTGTAGTCTATTACTAGCAGCTTCAAAGGATGCGTACTCTTTTTCAGCTGCAGCATCAGCTGCAGCAATACGCATATCTACTTCTTTTTTCAAACCTGCTTGTAACTGTACATTGCGTCTAGCAGCTTGACTAGCACTAGCTTCTTGTGCAGCCATTAAAGAAGCACGATATTCTCCAATAGCAGGAATAGCTTGTTTTACAAGCATAGCCGCAAATCCAGCAATTACAACACCTAATGTAGTTGGGCTGCTAGACATTATATTAACAATAGGGACTAAGGCTTTATTAAGTAACTCTAATCCACTCTGTGCTACGTTTGATAATGTGGCAGATAATTTTGAGTATGGATTAGCATCTAACTTAAGACTACTAAACTTATCAATACCTTCTTTAAGTACTGCATTTGCAAATGCTTGGCGTCTTTCAAAATCTGTTAAAGAGCTGACACTTTTACCAATACTTAAAGCATATTTTTCTGTGGCTGGACCAATTTTTGTAAATAAACCCAATTCGTCTAACAGTTCAGGTTCTAACTTAACAATACCACGACTTAAACGACTAATAGAATCACTTAGATCTCTACCTAAGGCTTGGGATGCACTTTTTGCAACTTTACCAATATCTAAAAGCTGTTTATTTGTTAAACCTGCCGATGTTGCTTGGGCAGTGGCTTCCATAGCCTCACGCATACTAATAGCATTGTCTGTAACGCTTACTAATTGTTTTGCTAAACTACCTAATGCGGTTCCACTATATGCACCTAACTGGTCCATACCTTTAACCATGTTGCTAGTATCCATTGCATTACTTAATGCGCGGAAAGCAGCTTCAGCTGCAAATATATTTGCAGCATAAATAGCATATAGCCTAACTAAACCGCTTAAGCCTTGGGATTCTTTGGCAAAGTCACGAGCAGCTGCACCTGTTCCTGCGCCAATAGCACGCATAGTACCGTATTCAGACGCCACACCTCTAGTAGGCTTACTCTGTTCCTGTAAAAGCCTCTGAGTTTTAGTTAGTTCTGTATTATGTTCTTTAGCGTCTTTAGTACGCTGTTTCATAGATCCCGTACTGTCAGTAGCTTGTAGATCTATATTATAGGTTTGTCCCGCCATAAACTCTCCCAGGAGTAAAATTTCAATATCAACGGATATTATGTAACATTATATCATTATAGGGTTAACTTGTCAAACCAAAAAATTTTAAGCAATAAAAAACCCGCTAATTTTAGGTAGCGGGTTCTTCGGATGTTTTAGTTTTTCTGATCTCATTGGCTCTAATTGAGTCAATTAAATTTATAAGTTCTAAATAAAACTTTTTATCTTTTTGATCAATCTCGTATATATCAAAAATATCTAATATATTGTTAAGATTCTTACCAAGATAATTACCGGCCATAAACTCCCATTCGTCCCTTAACATTCGGTATATGGTAAGGGCCAACTGAACTTCAATATAAAAATCACTAGAATCTATTGGTATTTCTGATTCTATGGGTTCTGTGCCCAATTGCTCGCACATTTCAAAATATTGTTCTTTTGTCATGCCTAAGCTAGAATTAGCAAAGTAGTTTTCTAGTAATGATGTAACTTCTGTTAGTTGCTCTTGTTGAAGTTTCCCAAGTCGTTTACGTGTTCGCTAATAAAGTTATCGAATTCGGAACTATTTTGCATAATCATCAATGCATTTTCTTTAGTATATCCTAATTCGTCTTCTGGGTCAAACTTACTAACATCTACGGGCACTAATGACTGCACGTATTTAAACTTAAAGCCTTTCCAACCTCTGATTGCGGCTTCGCAATATAGTTGTAAAAATAATTCTTCATCAAATTCTTCTTTGGTTTGACGACCTTTAAGAATAGTTTTTGTAGAGCGTTTTCTGATACCGATAAGGGTTTCTCTGCTCATAAAACCTAAACTAAGAATAAAGTCTGGGCATCCAGGAAATTCTACGTCAATGTTTTTAGAAGGTACTAGAAGAGATTTTAGGCTAATTTCTTGTGCCATGGGTTTCCTTGTTTTATTTATTTTAAAATTTAAAAGAAGTGCGGGAGATCAACCCCGCACTTGCCGCGAAAATTATGCAGCTAAACTTTTAGGCTGCACTATAAGTAATGGTAGCTTCGTTATTTTTAGAAATATCGAACGCATTGTTACTCGAACCTTGAGCAGTAAAGTTAATTGTTGTAGAAATAACTTGCTCAGTATTAACAGCTGGAATTTGTAACATAGCTGCAGGCAGATTTAAATCAACCTTAGTTGTAGCTGTGCTTCCACCTAAACTAACTGTAATTGCATATTGTGGATCAATAGCAGTTGCGCTACTGTCTAACAAACTCTTTAACAATTTAGCACTTTGTGGCTTATTGCTAGCATCAAGACCTGTTTTCAAGTATGCTGTAATTGTTCCGCTAATAGCGCGTGTACCGGTAAAGTAAGTGATAGGTAAGTTAACTGTACCTAAGTTAGCAGGTGTCAAATACGTCAAGTTATTAGACATAGTGATAGAACCACCTGTTAAAGCTACTGAATAAACAGTGCTACCTGTGCTACCTGCTTGCTGAATAGCAAGAGTACTCAATTTATTAGCAATATACTTAGCATAAGTATTTTTTGCTTTAGCAACGTTAGTAGTTGCAGAACCTGCACTACCTTGTGTAATAGTACCAACTGAAGCGCCGGTTGCAGTTAAATCGCTAACGTTAGCATAAGGCACATTTGCTGTAAAGGTTACTGCATTAGTAGCAACGCTACCACCGCTGAACTGACCAAACGTACCGCTAAATGTACCAAAACTTAAACCAGTAGGTGTGCTTGTAGCACCAGCACTAATATTAGCAAAAACGCTAGCTGTTTGTGGAGCTGTTAAAGTGCCACCGCTAGTATTTGTGAATGTTAAACCGCCAACTGTTACACTAGCTGCTGATGCTGTAGTTGAGAAAGTAACTGCAACACTTTCTGTAACTGCAGAACTATTAACATCAGTGCCGATGAAGGTAGGTGTTGCAACAGCAGGATCTAAACCAAAGTTCTCTAAAGCGCGAACTTGTGTACCTTTACCTGCCCACTGAATTGCTCCAATTGCATCTAATCCGAAGTCAATAGTAGCTGTATCTAAAGCGCAGTTGTCGATAACATAAGCACCATCACTGAAAACAATAATTAAGCCGAAAGCTTGTAATTGGTGTTTATCACTGTTAGCAAAACTTACTGTACCAGCTGTTGTGTTTTCAGTCCATGCAGGATTGGAACCAGTGATTGCATCTGATCCAGCAAAAGCATTCCACAAATATTTTTCTTCGGCAGTAACATTGGTGTCTTTAAAAGGGCGTAAGTAAGTAGAGAATGTAAAGTCTGCGGGCTGCAATGCAGTATTGAAACTACGTTGTCCACGAGCGGGTGTAGCACCTGCTTCATTCAGTGTAACTGTATCTTGAGCAGTACCTTGGCTAAAGCTCATACCTTCAAGAACTTGGAGTTCAAAAGTATTTGTGGCTGAAAAAGCTACTGGTGTTCCGCTAGTGTAAAGATTAGTACCACCAAAGGTACCGAGTCTCACACGGTTATTACTATCTAAGTTAGTAGTAAAGAAAACTCTACTATTACGAATTAGATTAATTGCCATAATTATTCCTTCTTTATTTTAGGTAGTCTATTAGTATACCTACAAGACATTTATCTGTATTGATACTTATTCGACTATTATAGTGCGTAGCGCACCAGGGCATTGATTTCACCGACTCCATAAGGTCTTAGTAGTCCTTCGTCAGTAATTATTGACTGAACCAAAATCTCAGTCGTGGCTAAGTTTTTTTCTTGGTCAAAGACTAAAACTCGGTTTGCATCGATACACGTTGTTACGTCTTCGATTAGTTGTTCTAATTGTGTTAGGCAGTCGTCTTCACCACGAGTGTATAATTTAATACTAACGTTTAAATATTGCCAAATAAAATTAGCTGGTAGATATTCTCTATAGCCTGCTCCTGCTGATACATATACGCTAGGAAAGTCTTGAACCTCATCCCAGAATTTTAGTTTTGGATAACTGTTTTGAAAAATATTTGTGCTATAAACACCAGTTCCGTCAATTTCTTTAAATTTTTCGGAAAGGGCATATACTATTGATTGTCTTTTACTCATACCACTACGGCCCTTAATCTGTTGGCTACTTGTTGCCCAACTATTTCACGAATAGACTTTGAAATTAGTAGCTTAGGATCTCGTGACTTTGGTTGTGATTGTGCACCGCCTTCACTAAATGTGGCATAAGGATATTTCATATAACTATAAAAAGCAGTAATCATACCTTGTCTACTTTCAGACATTCTTTCTACTTTTACACTACTAGCAAATCTACCTGTTCTATAATTTAAAACATTTCGACTGCCACCTCCACCCATATTTGCACTAATTACATCTTGTAAGTGAATGTTAATAAGTTGTTGTAGCCCTACTAAACTCATGCCAGCACCATTACCTGCAGCACCACTACTACCTGCACTAATCTGTGATGTAGAACCTGTGGGACTAGAAGTAGATACGTTTAGCTTTTGTTCAATTTGTATTTGCGGCAAAGCTTTTTTAGCTTTGGATGGTGCAGTGCCTTTACCAGTTTTCATGGTATGTGCAACCCTAGTACCCATCTCTTCAACCATATTTTTTGAGAAGTTTATTGTTGCCAATAAGTCTCTCATTTCTTTTTCAGCAAGGGCTTCTACTAAAGAACCGTACTGATATTGATTTTCATATCTATCTTGTATAACAACAATATTAGCTTTTACGCTTAGCAAGAAGTCACTACAATCTTTTGTTAGTGTAGCTTGAATTCTTGGTCCGTAGTGACTTCTTTTAGCAAATGCTTGAAAGGCACTATCTACTTGTTGTTTTAATCTGGTCAGGTTCTGTTTATTATTTTTAGCATAAGCATCTGTTATACCTGGAATATTAAAACTATCGGAACTTAACTGATTTAATCCTTCTAAAACTACACCTAATTTTTTAGCTAGTGGAGTTGCTGCTGTTGGTGCATTGGGATCGTAAACGTGTCCAATGTCAAAACCTTTTTTATAATTAAAGCCTTTTTTAGTAGCTTCATCATAAATAGTAGTTTTTAAAAATTTAGATAACTCTTTATTTAAGTAAGTAGAAAATAAACCTGTACCTACTGCATTATAGTTTCTATACAATACACCAATAATATTTTCTTTAGACTGTGATCCTTGATATACTACTGCAGGAGTGTACTGAGCAATATATGCTAGTGATGCTTTTGGATCACCATTAATTAATACTGTACTACCCTGTAAAACAATTTTATTTTTATGCTTTTGTTCCACATAATTTAAAATGTTTTCACGAAATTCTTTAATTTGAATAATTCTAGCTGCGTAACTGTCTTTTTCATCTTGAGCCACATCTTTTTCAGACTGTGCTAAAACGTGCTTTAATGTAATATTTAACGCATCTAGATTTAATGGCACAAAGTGTGGCTGAATGTCAATAACTTGACGAGTATTCTTTGAGAATACTTTTCTTAAATAATCACCAACTAGAGACGGGCTTGTCATGTATAATCTGCCGCATAAAGATCTAGAATACGCTTAATATGAGCAGGTAAACTAGTAGTTGAAATATATTCGATTTGAACTTGGTTAGAGCCAGGATTTTTAGTACTATGTACAGAAACATCGTGGTTTCTATAATAAGTTACTAAGTCCATAACTGCCAGTGTTAAATCTGCAGGCACTGTTTCGTATCCTGCAAAGTAAACAACTTTATATCCGTTGATTTGTTCTGGGAATCCATTAGGATTAATAGCTAACACGCTATCACCATCCTGTACCCAATCTGTAAATTTTGTTAACTTAGTATACGTTTGTCCATAATCAGCACTATAGTTAACAGATACAATGTTTACTACTGGAGTTTCTTTTAAAAGTATATTTTTAAATCCACCCTGAAAAACTTCTGTCTTTGCCTCATCATAAAAATCTATGAATGTTCTACGGCAATAAGTTTTTACTAGTTCCGAAACTTTTGTAATCAAAAGATCAATTTGTGAATCTTGATTTGTGCTGTTTAAACCTGCGTAAGCTTTGTATTCAGCCCTTGTAATTAAATTTGTTGCCATATACACCTCACTTGTTTTATAAAGGCACTTGTGATACCTTTATAAAACAAGACCCCCGAAAGGGTCTTGTTAATACATATCAACTGATTAGGTTGCTGTATATTTGTGTGCTGTAACTGCGTTACCGTAGTTACTTGTAACACGTGTCATACCTGTACGCAAGCTAGCGACCATCACACGGCGTTGTGTTTCCACCAACTCTTGTGTGTCGATACGCAGACCGCGCTGGTTACCAACGATGAAGTTACCTGGGTTCAAGCAGATTGCACCAGCAACGCCTGTACCTGGAGTAGCAAACTCACCAGACACTAACACAGGGCTTCCACCGATTTGACCTATTTGACCAGTCAACAGGGTAGCTTGTGTACCAACTTGGTTCATTGTTTGGAATACTGTATCTTCAAGCAATTGATAGTATGTATCGGTATTAACGATATAAACCACTTCTTGTGGGTCAAGACCCCAAGTGCCCAAACCTTGACGCAAAGCACGCATCTTAGCAACTGTCATACCAGCAGCAACTGTATTACCAGCAGCAGTGGTGTTAGAAGCCCAGTTAGACAATCCCTTAACAGGAACTGTAGCATCACCAGCACCTAACAAGAAAGCTGCATCAACAGCGCGAGCAACACGACGGATCATGCCATCACGGATGATTGGCATTAAAGCCAACAATGCATCTTCTTCTTCTTCGTAAGCTGTATACTCGTTAGTAGCAACTTTATATGCATTCAAAGTGATTTCTTTGATAGCGTGTGTAGCGTTCCCACCAGCAGAAGCACCAGCAGCACCCAATGTACCTGGAGCAGCGCCGAAGTTGCTATTAGCAACCCAAGTAGCAGTACCTGCTTCTGGGTTCACTGGAATAGTCATCACGTTAGTTTGCATAGCAATGTTGCGGAAAATAGGAGCAACAACTAAACGACGACGAACTTCAGCTTCTAAGTTTAAAGAAACTTCTAATTCCCAGGTAGCACTAGGAACGTGAGCACCATACTTTTCAGCATAAGCACGACCAGTTTTTGTACCTTCAACAGACTTACCAGCCATCTTAGCCAATAAAACTGCTTTTTCTTTGTCAGCATAGGCCATTTCGCCTTGCTTAGCATCAGTGAAAGTCATTTTGGACTTTGTGATTGCTTCAATTTCAGAAGCCTTCTCTTTTAAAGCAGCTTCCAAACCAGCTAAAGCCGATTTGCTTTGCTCTGTTTGAGCTTCTAAACGCTTTTCCACTTCGGCCAACAAGCGCTCAGCACCTGTGTCGACAGTAGATACTTGAGCAGCAACAGCTGCTTTAACTTTAGCTTCGAACTCAGATTGTGCTTTTTCAGCGGCAGCTTTTTGATCAGCAGCTTTAGTTTGAGCTTCGATAACAGCCTTGGCTGTAGATTCTGCGGCTTTAGCAGCAGTGTCTGCTAGCAATTGTTCTAATTGTTTTGGATCCATGATGTCCCATTCCTTTTTGATTTCGCTATTTGCTTCCGTTGAGGATTCTAGCCCTTTAGCTGACTCGCTGTTGGGTGCAAATTGCAGTTTGAAAGATTTAAATTCGTCAGCATCGTCAAATGCTTTAGAAAGACTAAATAGAGTATTTTGATTTGCTGGCACTGACACTACTGAAATTTCATGTAGTTCCAATTCTTTTACTACGAACAGCTCTGCAGCTGCATTGTATTCCGCATCTACGATTCGGAATCCGATACTAAATGCGGTTAGTACACCGTCTTTTACAAGATTGTACACTTCTTCTGCTGCTTTAGAGATTCTGGCTTTAATCCATAATCCTTTTGCATCAACTTTGTGTTCTACCATTCGGCCAACTGGTTCACTATGGTCATGATATGCTAAAATTACTGGATTTTTCAAGTAATTAGCAATACCCTTCTCCCACACACTAGGTGGCACTACATCGCCTTGACGATCTACATCATTAGTACTTGCGTAACCAGTAATATAAACACTGTCTTCGGAATCTGTACTTGCTGGTAGAGTATCACTCTTTGTAAAAGAACTGTTTAAAAACAGAACTTTATTTTTATCTACCATAATTTTCCTTTATTGCTGAGTATCTTCTGGCTTTTTACCTGGAGGTCTTCCACCTTGTGACGGGTCAGCGGCCGAACCTGCAATATTAGCAGGGATTCTTATTTCGTCATGGCCTGTTATTTCAGGATAACGTAATTCTATTCTAGCCTCGTTAGCAGTAATAATTCCTGCATTAACTAAGGTTGAGTAATATGCTGCTTGATCTTTTAATTCTGGCTGTAGTGCTGAAACAGTACTTGTGATTGCTTCTACATCATATCCATAGTAACGTTCAACAGCACTTACAAATTTTCTTACAACAGGCAATACTGTTTCTAAGTAAAATAAGCGTAAGTTAGGAGAAATATTAGCATTATTTCCACCTTGTAATAAAATAGGCGGAACACCAATAACTTGCATTAATTTTTCTGAGTGTGCTTTAATAGACTCGTTAAAGTCCATTTCTTTGAAGTTAGTATCTGAAACACTAGCAGGTTTTAATCCAGAATCCAAAATTACAGGACGCTTACCGCCTTGTTTTGAGCTATATTTTTGTAACCAGTATTGTATTGTTTTTTCTTTTGCTACTTGTGATAGTGTATTGTCGCTTGTTAATACTAACCCAAAAACAGCACCATTTTCAAAGTATTGCTCTTGAAATTGTAACATCTGGTATAGTGTGTTAATTGTTTTCTGCGAACTTTCCAATCGTGAACTACCACGATAGATCGACTGTGAGTTCATGTCCCTAAAGTGGAACACTTCGTTTTCAGGAAAAACAACTACACCGTTATATCTGTAACCACTAATAAATGTTTTGACATCTGTTAAGATTTCTACATTGATACTAGGTAAGTGGTACATAAATGTACCATCAAAATGAATAAATACGTTACCCTCAAGAATCAAGTCAGTAAAGATAGCTTGACGAAATTCTTGGATAGACTGATAGGGGTTTGGTCTAAAGTTTAATAAGTTGTGTAGTGTTTTTTGGCGAACGCCAGAAACAATACCGTCATTTAACTTATCTTTGATATCATAGTCCATGCTGCTGCATGCTGATACCAACATATTAACCGATCTATTAACAGCTTCAATTTTCTTGAACGCTTGTTGATAGGTAATCGTAGCGGTCGTTGTTACAAACGTACCTTCCGATTGTGCAATTCTAGCCTGTGCAGGATTTAGTTTTTCTCTAACCCAGTCACGTGTATTTGTTAAAAAGCCCATATTTTATCCCTAAATAAATTGGCTAAAAAATGAGCCCGAACTCGTTTTAGGAATAACTTGACCACCATTTGCAATTTTTTCGCATTGCAGCTCGATCCAACGAACTTGCTTAGCTTCTGAACCAGTCGCGGGAGTCTTACCGTAAACACCGTGAAGTTGTACATGATGGCGATTACATAGGGTGTAAACCTGATCATATAACTCACTACGATGCTCGTCAATAAACTCGTCACGAACAGCTAAAATACCATCGTCAGTAGAAATGTCATAACCCTTACGAGCAGCCCAAGTATTTACAAGGGTGGTAATAGAGTGAGTATGGTGTAGTTCTAATTCTTGATTAGTATTGCAAATGTAACAATGATCTTGCTTTTCGTAAGCAGACTTGGCTCTGTCTCTTATCCATTTGACCGCTATACGCTTATTGGTATTAGCTGCCATGTTACTTTAATGTACTGCGAAGCATCCATGAATGCTTTTTGTGAGCATCTTGGCGATCTGCCAAAAAGTTTGAAAATCCGTGGTCGCCCATTTGTTCGGCCACATCAAAACCTTGGCGAAATAATTCAGCCAAGTTGTCGCTATCTAACAACAACTCTTGTGCCATAGCAATAGGTTGCGGCACTTGATCTTGACCCTTAACCATACTTAAACTATCCAATAGTGCGAGCGACGCAGGTGTGTACGATTTTAATGAGCGAAGCTCTTCAGCAAAGGTATCGATGGACTCGTAAACTTCCACATAAATACGCTCAAAAATTAAGTGATATTCGTAAAAGTCACTACCTTCAACATTCCAGTGAAAGTTAGCAGCTTTTAGATAGAAGGCAAACTCTGAAGCAAACAGTGCTTGCATATTCTTTATGTACTGATCATTATCCATTTTTTTATCCTGTGGCTTTAAACAAAACCTTAATATGCATTACAAGTATTATACTATAAGAGCACAGAATTGTCAATATAAAAATTTTAGCACCCTTAAATGGTATAAGTATACAGAGCGTACCTGACTGCGTCGGCCATGTGACTATATTTGTCATGCAGTGGGCGCTCGCGTTGTAGATTTTCACGATTGTCCCAACGATACTGGTCAAACATTGCACGCACATTGGTACAGTGTGGAGCAACTTTTAATCTGCCTTGTTGTACTAAGGTTTGTACATAGGCGATACCTGGAAGCACATCTTTTTTGGCTTTGGTGGTTGAAATATTGTAAAGATAAGCTAAATCACTGGCAAACTGTGCAGCGGCACTATCTATAAAAGTTACTTCCACACCATGCTTTTCATTAAACTCTGAAAACGCTTCAGCGTGTTGTTGAGTAGTTTTTTCGGCTTTTAAGTATTCGTCTACAATAAAGAAACAATCGCGGCCCCAGTCGTAAACTATAACCACAAACGCAGTTTCGTCACGGTAGCCAGGGTCACAGCCAGCAATGGCTTCACCTTTCAAGTCTTCGGGTGCTTCCACAATATCCGACTCGCTTAACGAATAGATTTGACCTTCAAAGGTAGTGAAGCTGGCTAAGTATTCTTGTTCAAACTCAGCACGACTCATCGATCGTCTGGCTTCAGCCACATCCGACTCTGCCATGCGGGTGTTTTCGGTGTAGTCAGCTTGTAATGAAATCCATTCAGGAAAGTTGGGGTCGAATCCGCGATTCCAAAACTGTGAAAACCAATTGTTGCGACCACGAGGAGTAGAAATAAATATAGCTTTTGCATTTGGTTTGTCCAGGGTAGGTCTGAGTGCAACATTAAAGGCTGCTTCACCACCTTCGCCCAATGCAGCTTCATCAAATATGATCAAATCATAGCTGCGGCCCACAGTCGAATCCACCGTCGAAAGTGATCCCATGCGGATGGTACTACCGTTGTCCAATTCAATAATTTTGTCTTTTAAGTTGTCGCGTGCAACCTCCAAGTCAAAGTGTTTGATTAGTTTACGTTGCAGTTCAAATGAAATTGAGCTTAAGTTATAGTTTGGTGAAATGATCAATACGTTAGAGTTGGGTACAAGTGTTACTAACTGACCAATAATATTAGCGATATAAGTTTTGCCAAGTCGTCTGGCTAAGGCAGCGCAGATAAAGCGGTATTTGGGATCATTAACTGCATTAATTAGTGCAACTTGGGGGCGATTGATTGTGTCCCAGACATTAAGCAGCTTTAGGTAGTTTGTGATAGGTAGCTTAATAAACCGCTGTTGAGGGTCGAACTCTTGTATAGCGTCACAATTTACTTCGGGTCTAGAAACTACTAACATTATTTTGTGGCCTTTGCTAATTCACGATAACCTTGGGTAGTTGGGTGTATGCCATCACTGCTAACATATTTTTCAAAACCAATTACTTGGTCATTATACCTGCTGGCTATTTTTAAAACTAGCGTTTGAATATGCTCAATGCTAATGCCGCCTTCTGGATTGTTACCTTGTGGCAAGATCCAAAATACTTGCTTGCCGTGCACTTTGGAGCGTAGTGTTTCTAGCTCACGCTCAGTTTTTACAAACTTGTGGTCATTGCTTCCTAGGCTAATAATCACAGTCCCTGCTAACAGATCACGGTGACCGTATAGCATGTTCCATTGTGTGCTATTGATTCCGCCTTTGGAGTATGACACGCACTCGTATCGTTGCAGGGCAGTACCAACGGCAATTGAGTCACCTAAAATTAAACATTCTAACATTATTTTGTACAGGTTCTTTCGCGATAAATTTTACCGTCTGGTTGTTGAATTTCAGTCCAAGCTGTGCAAGTTTCTAGTTGCTGTGTTTGTTGGATAACTATGGGAGGTTGTTGTTGTGTTTTGGATACTTCGTAAACTACTATACCACCAACAATGGCTGGAACCATCCAGTTCCAGTTGCCGCCTTGATAACGCCAGTGGGGTTGGTGATTATGATGATGGTAGTGTTGAGCTAATGCTAATGTAGGTACAAGTGCTAAAATAAATAATAGTTTTTTCATACGCCTTCTCCACTAATTAATTGTTGTACCAGCTTACCATATTTGCTACCTTCTAACCCCTCGTTAATCTGCACGTTAACTTGCTTTTGTGGTCCAGTTTGGGTACGTGCTTTTTCTAGTTGGATTTCTCTGTCTAGTAAATCCATGGACATTTTGTGTGACATTTGTAATAACTCTGCAATATCTTTTGTAGAACCTGTTTGTGATTCCTCAAGTTCTTGAAATTTTTGTTTGATTAGTGCGTCCATTGCTTTTCGCATCAAAAAGCGATTATTGTAGCCACTGTCAAAGAATACACTATCAATGTATCCTTTTACTTCGCGTTTAGCTAGTATATTGGTGACAACTTCTGGGTCTAAGTCTAGTTCGTCAGCAACAGCGCGCGCATCATTTAATTGCAGGTATGCATTGGCTACTTCTAGTGCCTCGGGGGAAATACGTACAGTTTCGGCTGGTAGGTGTGTAGTCATAGGTCTATCCTTTTTATAGAGTATATCAGGTTAAGCAAACTTTTGCAAGTGTAGATTTTGGCACCTTTAGTAGTTGGGATTTTCTCTTATAGGCCGCGTGGCGGGGGGCCCAGTCGATCCAATCAATTTAATAGTCAATTAACCGCCCTCCATTGTAGCATACTTATAACCCTACTGTCAACAAGGATAATATATTTTGTTGTATTTAAACAAATATAAAAATAAATGTTGACGCATAAGGTGAAGCCCCTTATAATAGAGGCTTAGACAGACAGATTAACACTTGAAAGGAAATCATCATGACTGCAAAGACATTGAACTATACCCCTGAGCAAACAGCTAAGATGGTAGCTGACTATCAGGATGGTGCAAGCGTAGAGATGCTCGCACAAGAGATGGGTAAGACTGTACGCTCTATCGTTGCGAAACTCTCGCGCGAAAAAGTTTACAAGGCTAAGACCTATGTGTCAAAGACTGGTGAAGCCCCTATTAAGAAAGATGTTCACGCTGATTTTATCGGTGAAGCATTGGGCTTGACTGAGGCTGATACAGAATCACTCACTAAGGCTAACAAGACTGCGCTCGCTAAGATCGTAGATTTTATCAAGGCTGAAAAGACTTGATAGAATGTAGGGGCATAAGCCCCTACACTTGACACGGGTATTTGACTGTGATATAATATAGGCATATTAAGGAAATGATAATGACTAAACATGATATTGAATTTTGGGCTTATGTGATTGCCCTCAAATTAATTTTTGTAGGCATGATCTTTTTGTATGCGTACTATGTTACAATGTAATTATGCAAAACCTTAAAGCCTACACCTCATACTTACGCTTGACTAAGCCTGTAACAATTACAGTTAAGACCAGATCGCATAAGGCACATGATGCCTACTATATGCCAAAATATTCTGATCGTACTGCTAAATTGTTGGAACATAAAATTGTTATCTATGTTGAAAACATGAGCAGGTCTTTTGATACATTGCTAGCGCATGAGTTGATTCACGCATGGCAAGAAGAAAAAGGTTTGACAGAGTTTCACGGGAAACAATTTCAAAGAATGGCTAAGAGAATGGGTGAATACTTTGGTTTGCAGAATATCTACATTGAAGGCACAGATATTTGAATACTTTTGTTTCCAGCCAGCTGTTGCGTAAAAACAACAGCTGGCGCCAATTATACTAGTATAATTGGCATCGTGTCAATAGGTATTTTCCCTAATGTTGTATTTTAACAAATTTGCAAAAAATGCTTGACAAGGTTGAAAATGCCTGTATAATTGGGGCTATGATGAAAACGATTTACACTGTAGAACAAATCAAAGAATTTCTGGCTTTTGTTGCTAGACATGATTTGACATTTAATAACAAAATTGAGGTAGAATCTGCTATCGCTCAATATTTTTCAGAGGACTAAAATGTTTACAGAACACACTACACTTGAACAAATGCAATTGACTATTTGGGATTTTTACAAAGATGTTCACGGGATGCGACCCCGACATTTCACACAACAAGAATGGGATTCTAGAGAATTCTTGCAAAAAGAATTTGACAATCTTTGCAAGATCGTTGACAATATGTCACCCGAACAAAAAATTGATGAGGGTTGGGGTTCTGATGGTGATGCTCTAGCCTCTGCGGGTTGGGGTACTGATGAAGATTATGGTTATGCTGAGGATGTATTATGACTGATTTTGAAATTGTAAAAGAATATATGGCTAAACGCTATCCCAATGCGGGCTATGCTATGCAAAAAGGTAATAATTGCGTTTGGGTAACGCTGAACGCTAGAATTGAGATGTATTTTGTTGTTAAAAACGGAAAAATTGTAGATATACAGATCGATTAAAAAATGGGAACTTTTGTTTCCCATTTTGAGGCGCCAAAATTATATCATATAATTTTGCATCGTGTCAATAGGTATTTTCCCTAATGTTGTATTTTAACAAATTTGCAAAAAATCTGTTGTAATGGCGTTTTTTCATGTATAATAGACACATACAAACAAGGAATGATTTAAATGGCTAAAATTACAAAGGTTTCAATTTATGACATGGATGGCACAATTGTTGATTCACTGCATCGGTATCGCACTATCGTTGATGCCAATGGCGAACGAATTGATCTTGATTATTGGAGAGAAAACGAATATCGGGCAATGGATGATTCATTACTTCCACTTGCAGAACAATACAAGCGAGATATCGCAGATCAAAATTGTTATGTTATTATTGCTACTGCCCGTGTTCTTCGTTCCGCTGATAATCAATTTATATCTGATATTTTAGGCGAGCCTGATTATATCATTTCTCGTAATGATGGTTCTACAATTTCAGGCGGTACATTAAAAATTAATGGTTTGGCTAAATTCTTTAATTTGACAACTTTCAAAGATGCTGAATTTACTTTTTACGAAGATAATGTACAATATCTCAAAGCGGTTTGTGATCGCTTCAATATTCGGGGCGTATATGTTCCATCAAAACAAGGACACTAAAAAATGATTAGAATTATTTTCGGTTTATTGGTTACAATGGGCGCTGTTGGCGGTTTAGATACTAATGGCGATATATTGCAATGCTCACTAATGGCGATAATCGGTTTGATGATTATGGCATGGGGTGTTTCAGAACAAAAAATAAATTAATACTTTTGTTTTCAAATTGGAAATGAATACTTT
>JAULBY010017190.1:0-20396 GCA_032358315.1 Ophiocytium majus
AGGTGCTAGCTGCTGCTGAGCAGACTGTGCATGAATGAATGAATGAATGATCTGCTGAGCAGGCTGCTCCTCCAACATCTCCGGTCACATGTACGTTACTTCGTCGCGCTGTAAATATTCGGGCCGCACTTCAGAAAAACGCTCCTGGTTACTGCCAGTGGGTGTCGTGTGTGGACCTTGTCGAACTTTTTGTCACCGTTGCACTGCTCACTTTCCATGAATACATGCACCCACCTCCATCTGATGAATTGCACTCATTAGCAGCTTTGTCTCGCACAACAACGCATATGCCGCTTCTCTCGGAGCAGTGGCCCGGGGACACGCTGTATGCTATGCTACATGCACATACTGCAGCAGTACAAACCGATCAAGCATAAGCGAACGGCTGCCTCTGAAGTGAAATTTGCCGTGCCATAACTTGGCAGCACTGCTGGCAGCTACCAGTACCATGAATGCGGTGCTGCCAGTTGGTAGCGCAGCCCGCGTGCGGAGTCTGATGCTGGATGCCGTCAATTGTTGGGCAACTTCGATGCAGCGCATGTGAAGCATCAGCCCGGGGTGCTAAAACGTGCAAGCCGACCCTTGTTTTTGGACCTCCACAGCTTCGAAGATTTGAGCGGGCACTAACTTAAACGCCCGCCCCCACGTGTCGTATGACTAACCTTGGGCCGGGCATATGTACATAATACGGCCCTTAACTACGACGCGGCTGCCGGAACGGTTGACCACTCCGTGTCAGTCTGGCTCTTGCATGGGCCTCCGGACGCAGCCTGTCCGTCGCACCGCACGTGCTTGACCTGGGTTGCTGGGTCGGCTGCGGAGAGGTTGCGGACCTACAGGTGTCCGGGCTCTCGGCGGCCTAGCGCAACTCCGTCGCCGGACGGGCTCTCATTGCCAATGCTCGTTGGCAATGCTCAGCGCAACGCCGTGCGCGCAGAGGCTATGGGTCCCGGAGCGTTTGATGCCTTTTTCGCGTGGCAGGCGGCTGCACGGGCAGACTCTGAGGTGACTTGGGCTGCACACAGAGCCTGAGCCTCGCGCAGACCGCCGCCGGTTGCGGCTGTCACACAGGCCCTGGGCTGGTGGCATCGTGGACGGCCGCGGGCGGGATCTCAGTGACAGCGGTACTCGCGGAACCGCTGTTTGGTGGCACCAGTTCTGTCGGGGGAGGTGCCGGCATAGTCTAGGAGGCTCCGGCACTGTAGGACCGGCGCGCAGGAGCAGGACGCCTCCGGCGGCGGTGGTGGTGATGGCGGCGGGACTCTTTGCGGGGCGTCTGACAGCCGCGTTGAGCGGGGTGCGGGCGACAGCGGTGGCAACGCAAGTGTCCGCACCACCGTTGCAGGACGCGGTGGCAGCAGTGCTACCTGCAGCAGCGGCGACGCTGGCGGCGGCAGCAGCGGCGGCACCGACAGTGGCAAGTTGCACATGGCAGCGGCGGCGGGAGCAGCGGCGGCGGCAGCAGCGGCGGCGGGAGCAGCGGCGGCGGCAGCAGCGGCGGCAGCAGCGGCGGCGGGAGCGGCGTTGGTGTCAGCGGCGGCGACGGCTGCGGGGCAGCGTGGGTGGTACTGGGGGCGGTGCTATAGTACTCAGTCTGTTGCGACTGCAATACAGACTGGCATGGCCGGGCGCAGTGCGCGCGCTGCTGGCAGTAGTACCATGATCATCATCATGGGCGCCCGCGGCGCTGCAGGCGATGGCGCGGCAGGGACGCCGCTGTTCGAGTGGAGCCTCAGCGTGGACTCATCGGACGTGGCTCCAGTCGCTGCGCTGGTTGCTGAGGACGTCTTCGAGCTGCCGCGCCTGGTTTTCCACACCACCAGGCAATTGGTCCCCTGTCAGGCTGTCACCGCCGCGGGTACCTGGCGCCTGGCGCCTGCCCTTTCCGAAGGCTTTCGGTGTTGGCTGCACATCTGCTCACCAATTAAGTTTCGTACTTTGTACCATGGTACATGCCAGTGGCAGCTGCGCAGCAGCTGCTCGACATTGTGGAGGGCACATCTGTTTCCGGCCCTGCTGCAGACACACGGCTGCGGCGCGTGGTGGTCCTGCAGCTGCTGCACCTCATGCCGGCGCTCATCACCACTCCCGATGGCGCCGCGGGCGTCACCCGCGCTGACCAAACCCGTCCGCTCGCGCAAGGCGACCGGGGCAGCATCACCCCCCCCCCCTCATTCGGCACGCACGGGCCCCGCACTTAGTCTAGCGCGCGTCTCGGGCAGACCCAGAGTCTGACGAGCGCGTTGGTGCAGACGTTCTGCACTACCTGGGGGTACGGGAGGGGTGCGCAAGGCTGCGCAGCGCCTGGAACCAGATCAGGCCGCACACGCGGACGATGCGTGCTTTGCGGACATGTACGCCAAGCACGGTAACCCCACGGCCTGCAGCGGGTGAGGCCCCAGACCAGCTCGCCGGCCTCCCCGAGCTTGCACTTAAGAATCTGCTTGAGGAGGGCCTGCGGCCGGCTAATGTTGCACGCCTAGTCCAACGCGCATCCCCCTTCAATGGTCTGGTCGTGTGGCCTGCGCTTCTGAATCAGCGACAGGCCCTGGCCACGGAGTGGGGCCGGGCTTCGCCTTCCGCCGCTTCATCTCTCGCTGCATGCGGCTGCACACCTCACGCCCCTCCAGGAGGGGGAGCCGGGCGGGCGTGTGAAGCTGCTGCGGCCTGTGGTCTGTGGCCAGGTCTCCAGCGTCTGTGCGCACCTCTTTTTTTTCAAGGCCCTTAAGCATGTGCTGAGGTCCGGGAGCTGCTGGAGCCCGTCGGGCAGTACGGCGTCGCCACAGCTGCGGGAGCGGAGCGGGCGCAGGCACAGGTGAACATTAGATTCAACCGTGCCACAGTGGTGGCGCCGGACCAGCTGGAATACGTGCAACAGCGTCTCCATCTGTCCATTGGGCACTGGGTTGCACGCGCCTTCCCACGCTGCTGCCCTACTTCACACCACCGACCTGGCACAATGGTCACACGCCCGCAGCTGCTTTTCAGGCGCCTGCCAGTGCCACCCAGTGGATGGCGGCATCCGTCATTCCGCGGCATTAAATAGGGCGATTCACTCGCCCCTGCCAGTGTGATCTCATTGGGTGCTATTGAGGACCCGGTTCGGCGCTTTAACCAGGTGGCAGCTGCTGAAGGCGCCCTATCGCGTGAGGACGGGTACATGGATGACTTGCCAAGTGCAGGTGCGGCTTGGGCGATCTCGTTCTCCTCCGCCGACGCTGCCGCAGCTCGCGTGTTAGCCGATGACCTGGCGAGGGTTGGCCTGGCGACCAACTGCCTACTACTAGGTCGATGACGCTGCTGGGCGTGGGCACTCAGTATTTGGCTGAGCGGGTGGCACTGGGGTGCGGCTGCGCTGCCGCTGCAGCCTTAAAGACTTCCCGTGTGTGCCCTGGTGGCTGGGCGTGCGCCCCTGGGGGCCGGCTGCCAAGAAAGTGAGCGCGGTCCAGCGTGTACCTGTTGCCTCTGACTGAGCACGCAACGTGACGCTTGCTCCCCGGGCATTTAGACGCTTTAGCAGGCAGAAACGGGTCCAAATGCCCGGCGTCTCTCACGTGCTCAGCAGAAGGCAGCGTGCGCCTCGCACCGCGCTCAAGCGCGCGCGCACGCGTGCACTGCAAGGCGGGGTGCGCGCACCAGCGGCAGCGCTCGATGCGCGCGCGAATGCACTGCAGTAATGGTGGTGTGTCGTGTGTCAGGGCAGGGAGAGCAGGGCAGCACGTGTGTGTCCGACACAGTGGGCTGGGAGCAGAACCGTGCTCACCCCGGGGCTGCACCAACCCTCAGGCTGCTGCCTGCGCGCAAGGCGGCGCTCAAGGGAGAGGGGGCACAAGAACCCCACACGGGTCGCGGAGCGCCCCGGGCAGGACGCCAAAGGCCCCGACAGGCCCCGAAACCCGCGGTGCAACGCCTATCGACTCGGAAACGCTGTCTACAGGGCGGTGCTGCGTGCGCCGGCGCGCGCGCGCCGGGCCCGCGCCGGGGGCGCGTGCTTGGTGCGGGAACTATTGCCGCCTGCGACGTGCCGCCGCCGGCGAGAGTGCGCGAGACGTGCGCGAAATCGCCAATGTTGGCCCGAATGCATACCTTGTAGGCGTCGGAGCGCAACAGGCCCGCCAGCTGCATACGCCACTCCGACACGCCAGCCGCCGCCAGCGCCGTGGCTGCGCCGACGCGCATGGCATGCGTGCCGAGGTTGTCCGTGCGCAGTCCTTGCGTCGCCGCTAGGTAACGCACCATAGCGGCAGCTTCCGCGCGCGTGAGCACGCGCGTGCCGGCGCCGCCCCCCGCCACCGTCATGAGCAGCTGCGCGGGCGATATGCCCGCCGGAAGAGCGGACATGATGTCGGC
Source organism: Ophiocytium majus (assembly GCA_032358315.1). NCBI lineage: Eukaryota > Xanthophyceae > Mischococcales > Ophiocytiaceae > Ophiocytium > Ophiocytium majus. Next base: position 4,351 of record JAULBY010017190.1, read on the forward strand.
CAGCACCTGCACCGGGTCCATGGGGCCGCCGCCGGCGCGCGCCACCATTTGCACCGCGCCGCGCCGCGCCAGCCCTGGTCGGTCTTGCTGCCGCGCACGGTAACGAATGCCGCGTCCGCGACGGCGGCCGCGGTGGCCAGCACGTCCGTGCCGCCGCGTGTGAAGCGCACACCGCCAACCAGGACGCGGATATCGGCGTGGTAAACGCCGCAGTCGTATGCCCACAGCTCCGAGGCGCGCAGCAGCAGGTAGTAGGCGACGAGCACGCCCCACCACACCGCCAGCGCAATGGGGCCTGCCGCCCGCGCCGCCGCCAGCCCTGCGGCTAAGGCTGTGTGAGGGATGCCGTCGCGGTGAATGGTCGGCGCTGAGAGCTTGCGCACCGCCTTGGACGCCGTACTTGATCTCCAGGACGCCTAGGACGCGCACAGAATCGCCCGCGACCGCCCCGCCTATAGTGGTGCCCGCCCGCGCCACCCATTGGACTGCAGACTGGTTGTCTCCCAGAAGGAGCACGCTGCCACGGTGACCGTCGGCGGCGGCGGCAGCGATGGCGGAGGGGACGGCAGGCGCCAACACGAGCATGGCCCATGCGTTGATGACCATGCCCGCCAGCTCCAGCTCGTTGATGCGCAGGGCCTGGGGGCATCTTGCACCAGCTTGGCGGGCAGCTGGCGGGCAGCCGCCGCGCCGCGGATGGCACAGATCATCGTGGCATCATGGCATGATGGCCGTGCTGGGGTGCCGCCGGTTGACTGTGACTCACGTCGGACGATTGTGCCTCCGGCTGGCTGCGCACGACGATTGGCTCGGCCGGCATTTTGGAGGCCGTTGTCAAGGGTGTTGCGCGCCAGGCGATCGCCTGCCCCCCGCGCGGCCTGCCAGCTGCTACGTCACAGTGACTGCGCTGTCGTAGTGCCGTAGGCCACGTACGCGCTGGGCACCTCTGCACCGGAGCTGTCGTCGCCCGCGGCTGACGCATGGGACGGCTTGCTACCCCGAGCACTGGAGGTCGTGATGGAATTGCAGCCGCTCCCTGGAGGTCCCCTTTGCGGCTTCTGTCACGCATGCTGCTGGACAGCGGTAGTTACTGTAGTACACGCTGTCGGCGGAGGCCTGGGCGCAGGCGCGTCTACCAACGAGGCACGGCGGCCTCGGGCTCACGGCAGTTCAGGACTTGGCGCCTGCGGCATTCTTAGGTGACTGCATGGTGGCTGTGCACGCTGCCTTGGCAAACGGGTGGCGGTTCTTGACGCGCCACCGCCGGCAGTCACTGTGCGGGACACTCAGTCTGCTTCCCTGGCTGACACCTCCCTTGTGCGGTGTGGCGGCCAGCGGCGCGGTCGGAGCTGGTGGCGGGCGCAGCCGCGGCACCGGCAGCATTTCCGGCGCCTTCGCAGCGTGCGCGTTTGCGGCTACCTTCAGCGATGGGTGCACCAGGGTGGCGGGCGCCTTGCTGGTCCAGGAGCTGGCGCAGCTGCTGCCCCCGGGGCACGGCGGCGTGCAAGCCGCTATCATGAAGAGGGCAGCGGTTCATCGCGCCGATGACAGGCGCGATCATCAATTATTGGGCGCCCTTCCTGCCGTGCTGCGGCGGCAGCAGGCTGCCTGCGCACTCGCGCGGTTCTCGCTGCGCCGCCCCCGCTCCTTGGGCCTGGCCTTCCTCCATGACCCCTTGGCTGGCTCCGGCGCAGCATTGGACAGTGTGGCAATTCAGTTGGCTTAAGCAAGGTGCGGTGCTGCTGGGCGTGGGGCGCAAACTGGACCGCTGTACCGTGTGCTCGCGGTCCCCTCCAGGGGGGGGCAGTTTCTGTCAGGCCCTGCTGTCAGGCGGCGGGTGTCAAGCCGACAGGGGTGTCGATGGCCATGATTTTCTGATCCATGAGCGGGCAAGGGCGCGCTGGCGAGGCTGCCGTTCGAATACCCGCGCGTGCCGGTTGCTTGCGAATTCCGCGTTTTAGTCGTTTTCACGAGGCAGCGCGCAGTCGCGGCGGCCAGGCCTCGACACATACTACTTCAAGTATATTCTCAAGGCGCATGGACCTTGTATTGCCTGAGCACGCGTCTTCGGCTGACGTGTTTGACAGCCATGTCCCACTTGTGCTCGATGTGTCGGTGGTGGAGCTGCCTTGCGCCGCGCATGTGCAGCAGGCCTCGGAGTCCGTTGACCCCGCCGCGTACTGCAGGCTCGCCAGGCCTCCAAGGAATCTCACTATTCTCGGCCTTAGTACCACATAGCACTGCCATGGCGAACTTCGGGTGCCTGGGGGAGCAGGGTGTGCGCGTGTTGGGTACGGTAGCGGAGAAGTGGACTGGCAGGCACGCGAGCCAGATTGCGCTCTCACGCAATCAACCGAATCTCGCACGACACTATCTGCTGTACTTCAACATGGCACTGTCTCAGTGCATGCTCGTTTGCATGACAGCACTACTGCATGCCAGGGGTTTGGGGGGCGGCGGCTGGTAGAGGGGGGGGGGGCACGGCCCTGTATCGCGCCTGGGCCCCTGGCGCGCGGACAACCTGCCCTGGCTTTTTAGGTTGAGCCCTATAGGTAGCCTGCCGGCGGCTCCGACTCAGGCCTGCTTCAAGTTACTAGCAGCACTTGTTGCTCTTGGTTGTTCAGTACTGGGAGTTCGTGTGTATGTATACATACGCTGCAGCATGCTGCGCATGGGCATGTACCGTCGCCACCAGCGTGCTGGCAGACATGGCAATTACCTTTTAAAAACCAATAAGTGCAAAGAAACAAAACTGCTGACGTACCTGTAGGTAGGTACTAGACTAGTAGGTACTACTTGGTAAAAATGTCAAGATTCGCAGGTGCCAAAGGTATACTTGGAAGTAGTTCAGGAGTACTACAGCAACGGGGGACACCATGTTTGGTCATGCTTTTCTTGCTCATGCGCGCCTTTGTGTGCACAGGGCGTTCCGCGCCTTAAGCGGAGTTTAATTAGTAAGGTAGCTGAGCACTCTACTGGTACTAGTACTATAGTATACAGTAGTATAGTAGGACAGCTCTGTGAGGGAGAGCGTGATGCGTGCTCAATGGGCACTCGTGCCAGTACCTAGGGGCAGATGCACCGCCAGCACAAGGCAGAGATCGACGATACACGCCCGCATGATGGATGGAACACGCAAGGAGCAACTTGTTTGATCAATGAAGGTGCCCACTCCTGCTTGGGCTCAAACAATGCGCTTGCCATGCAAACCATCTGACAGAAGGTGAGGCACCCAGTGGCAGGCGCCGCAGGCAGCATGACAGGGATCTTAAGAGTCATGTCATGTCATTTCACGCAAAGCACACCACCTTGCCTGGCCCAGCTCATTGGCAGGACCTGATGCACCCATGGGGTGTGTTTGTACAGTGCTGCTCAGCGGCGGCTGTGATGACTTATGGTCACGAGCGTCGAATGTGTATGGTGTGTACACGGGTCAACCTGCACAATTAATGTCACCGCTGTGCTTCACTCTGATGCCAGCTACCACTACGATTCGCAACCGAAGCCTATGGCACATGTGGCAGCACTAGTCGTTGGAACTCGAGGATCCTCACTGAAAATATTTTTGGTCGCACACTGTATCTGGACATGTAGGGCGTAAAATGCGCAACTGCGCAAGCCGTACCTTCGCTTTGCAAAATCGTTGTTCAAACTCGAATGCGCTCCTACATTTTTACCCTGCCATCATCTGCGCAATGCGTCAGCATACCTACGAGCCAGCGGCGGCGGTGGGCTGAGCTGCCAGCAGACACGGCAGCGCTGCTGCCGCGACCCCATCCGCCGTACCTCCTGCCTTGTTCTGCTGCACCAGCAGAGACTGCTGCTGCTGCCGCTGCTGCTGGTGGTGGTGGCGGCGGCAATCCCCTCCCATGGCCGCCACAACACCCCTCACCCTGGTGCAAACCACAGCACCGGCGGGGCGCTGAGCAGCATCCTGAGCCCAGCACTCATACATGAGCTCCGCAAGTGAAGGGCCACCCTCGCGCAACTTCAACTTCAAGTTGAAGTCAGCAGGCAGCGCCGGCCGCTCCCCCGCCGCCACGGCCGCGGCCAGTGTCTCTGCTGCTGCGGTGGAGGTGCGCTCAGAGAATGCGAGCTGGCCGGCCAGCACCTCGTAGAGCAGCATGCCAAAGGCATACACGTCTGATGCGGGGGTGCCGTGCCCCCCCTGGATGACTTCTGGTGCGATGCAGGACCAGGAGGAGCCCATGGAGTTGAGGTTGATGTTGAAGTTGGTGCTGGCGGAGGAGGCGCACATGCTGAAGCCGCCGAGCTGCGTGCGGCGCGTCAGAACAGCGGTGTTCATTATGATAAACATAAGTGCACAGCGGCAGGGACTGATGTTGCTTGTGGAAGCTGTTGTGAGCATTTTCGTCTGTGCCACATACATATTTCTGCAAACTTGAAGCAGCAGCAGGACCTGGGCCGCGCCGCCTGTCATACCGTGTACATGTGAAAGAAACGTAAAAGGCTGCTAAGCCCAGATACTGCCGTGGCTGGGGCCAGATGCCAGGCCAAAGCCTGTGGGGTCATTTGTCCACCTGATGAAAAGCACCAGACAGCCCCCACACCTACACGCGCCGGTTAGTGTCCTTGAGGGCTAGGGATGATTCAGAGTACAACTACCAACAGGGCTTACTTGTGCGGTGCACATGGCTACACAAGCAAAGTCATGCACACTGTGGTGTATGCTGCAGCACGCGAGCATGTCAAGATAGCAGCAGTGCTGACAAGCATGAGCACATGGCATGCCAAAACCCACCCCAGCCCTGCAACTGCTGCCTCTGACGCTCACCTTGGCCTGCAGCCCCGCACACACCATGACGTTCTCCGACGCCAACGCACCGTGAACCACCCCACGGCTGTGCACGAACGCAATGGCGCGCGCCACATCCCACACCATGCCCACCACCTCTCCCCACTGCGGCACGGTCCACAAAGTTGAAGTTGACTCAGGGGGAGTTGAAGTTGCCTCCGTGGCCGCTGCGCGCTGCAGCAGGGCATGCAGGTCTCCGCGCAGCGCCAGCTCTGTGACTATGCACGGGCCGCGCGCATCGCCGGCGTCGCAGGTGCCGAGCAGCTGCACAACGTGCGGGAACTGCAGCCGAGAGTGCAGCACCGCCTGTGCCTGCAGGAGCTTCTGCACCTCGCGGCTGCTGCCGCCGCGCGCCCGCTTGACTGCCACCTCCACCCCATGGTACTTGGCCCGTGTCACAACACAGAAGGTACCGGTGCCCAGCACCGTGGGTTCCAACTCCTCCTCCAGCCATGAAGCATCGATTTTTGTGGTGGTGGCGGTGACGGTGGTGGGGCTGCCGTTGTCGATGGAGCTTCGAATGTCCGACAGGAGGCGGAGGATTTCGACGTTTTGCGCGGAGAGGGCGTCGATTCGCGCGGCGTCCTTGGCGTCTTTGAGCAACAGCTGGCGCTCCAGGACTCCCTGAGGCATAAACAAGTACACGGTCAGCAGGCAGAGAGCAGTGCGAGATGTGGTCGCACCTGTGCTCAGCAGCAGCTGGGAGGGCGCGCATGCAGGCAGGGAGTATAAAGTGTGGTAGGTGCATGTACATCCACATGCAGCAGTGACCAATTGCAGCAGCGAGTGTGGCAGTGCACAGGTTGCTTGTTTGCAATATACTTTGGAGGTATAAACTTATACCTGGCACTTCGACTTCAAGAAGCACAGTGTATACACCATATTCTTCTGTGTATGTGTACAGTAGTAGAAGTATATGCTGTGGTTTTGAAGTTTTGCTGGCACATACCAGAAGGAACTGCGTGGACACTGCAGCCCTGCACTTGCGCATGCAGTGGCTGCCATGGCGCAGGGACTCCAGGGAGCTCACATACACTGCTGGCATAGCACTGATTTGCGTGTTGCAGTGCCCTTGGCCGTTTCACTAGTGTGCGCGAAAGCACTGTGTGCCCAGGTACAGCAGCTGGTGCGCTGAAGCGGCTGGTGCGCTGACGACATGACGCATTTTGCACGTGCAAGGTGCAACACCAGCACTGCCTGTGGTGGCAGCGCAACATCATCAACAAGGCCAGGAGCACACAGGCATAACCAGATACCCCGGCATATGTATACATACCACTGGTAGTGTATACGTGTCTTGCAACGCAAGGCGCATGAACATTGCGCCCGGGGGGGCATTGAGCCGTCCTGCCATCCAGGTGTTGCTGTTTAGGCGTCCCTGCTACTTCAGAAGTGTACTCTCCACCACAAAGCTGTACGTATAGCGCGCATGGCCTGCTCCTTCACACTCTGCCAACTTTACTTTCCAGCGTACCTCCTTGAAGTATACTACGGTAGTACTTCAGAAGTATGTAACATGTGCTGCAATGCAGGGCAGATCAACATTTTACACAGGTGCATTGAGCCGAGGTGTTGCTGAGCTGCTGCCCAGGTAGTACAGTGTACTGCTTAGACTTTTGTGTACTACTACAGTAGTATACGCCCCAGCACAAATCTGTACGCGCAGCGGGCTAACCTCCTCGTTCACTGACCTTCACACTGCAAAATTTAGGTTTTCCATGCGCGTTGTAGGTGTGCCTTGTCACACTTACCCAGGCCGTATCGTGACGCATGTAACATACTTTCGAAGCATAAATGTGTTATTTCAGAACATCAACTCCTACTAGTGTATTGGTACAGCAAAAGCAATATTTACTATACATGTATATGTATTTATATACATGTAATTGAAGTATAAGAAAAAAGGTGCACAAGGGTACACGCAGTAGGCGGTGGCACACTACCTGCACTCCATCAACGTCATCATGGTGGTCCTGGTGCTCCTCCTTGTCCCTGGCCAGTGAGTCCGCTGCCAGCAGCTCCAGCTGTAGGTCGTTGCTGGCCTCGTTAATCCTGCCAAAGCGAGATAACACTCACGTAAATGCATACACACGCAGCAGAGGGAAACAGGGCATGCCGCCGTTTGAGCGGAGGTGCGGGTTTTGCCGCTGCAGCGGTGAGGTATGGAGAGTGGGACATAGTGCACTGCGGGGCTAGAGTGGCATTTCGCAGCTTGTGCACAGCCACTGCAACTGGACGGCGTTAATGCATGGCCACGTGTCAGGAAGTTGCAAGTGTTGCATGCATGCATTGTTGAGTGAGCACACCTGCTGCTGTGCTCTCAAACTCATCAACAAACATTTGTTTGGAACGTTGCCATGGAAAGCGTCAGCAGCTGGTACCAATTGTGTCTTGTGCATGCCTTGCAGGTCGGCCATTGCCTGCGCACTGCACCTACCAGTAGCGCATTGATGCCCCCGCACCACCATGCTTCAATGCCTTGCACAGGGAAATACTTTTGACAGTAGCAAAAAACGACATCATGCAAGTGTCACCTCTGCAGTCTCACCCAAAGCATGGGTCACGGTCTAGGTGTTCCGTACCACAAAGGCACCCGTTCTTCGACTCAGTTGAAACATACACGTGACGGCAACAAAGGAATCAGGTTTCGCACGCCGGCTGTAAACAGCACTTATGGAACACGCCTTTGCACCATGTACACGGAGCCTGAGTTGCACACCTGTCGTAAATGCTGTCCAGCATGCCCTTGACGCGCCGCGCCTTCAGTGCACGCCTCAACCATGCCTCGCTGCCCAACTCCTTCACCAGGGCACTGGCATCCTTGAGAGCATCTCGCAGCTTCTGCAGCGCGCCGCCGTCGCCAGCCCGAGGCGGCGCGGTTGACAGTGCTGTGAGGGGGGCCTCTAGGCCCTGCAGGCGAGCCGCCAGCCGTTCGCACTCAGCGTGGTTGGCCTTCACCAGCTTCACCTGAGACAAAGAGGGCACACGACGGTGCGCGCGGCAGGGAAGCGTGGGTGGTGGTGGTGGGGAGGGAGCAGTCGTGCTTTGATACTGTGGCTGGTCGCACTCGGCGGTGCTCACGGACATGTGTGCGGAGAACATGCGGTCAGAATCGTGTCAACGGGCGCTGCTGCTTCGCGGGCCAGGCATGCTAAGGTGCGCAGGCGCAACAACAGCTACTGCGCAGCAGCAGCAACAGCGGCAGCAGCAACAGCGGCAGCAGCGGCAGCGGCAGCAGAGCAGCCAGCCAGCAGCATCGCGCACACCTGTTCGTTTATGGTTGAGATTAGACCGATGGCCTCCTTAATGATGGGTAGGGGGTCGTTGCTGTTGATGGCCTGCGCGATGTCTATGGCGTCGCCCGCCACCGCCAGGGGGTGCAGGTCGGTCTCCAGCATCCTTGCTGCTGCTCTTTAGCCGCGCCTGCTGGTCTTTGTTGCTGCTACAGTTCTCAGTTCGTGGCGTGCCCTGCGGTTGTGGTGTTGCCAGGTCACGTGTGCCTTACCGCGGCACAACAGACAGCAGAAGCAGGTGCACGCACCCGCCGCGCATTCAGTGGTGGCGTTGTGCTCAGGCGACTCCATCGCGTGTCACAGCGAGCGAGAGAGCGAGCTTCATCTTGTGTGTTGGAACAACGAACGTTCGGTGGTGCACAAACTTCAAGTCACCACCCTTGCGAACGACCCGCCGGCGTGACGTCGCTGAGCGTACCCCACCCGCGAGGCTGCACAAACTGCATATGACGGTGCACACATGACCACTGTCTCTCGACTAATGCACAAAGGTCACGTACGTGTCGCTCCACAAAGCACATGCATGCCTGCCAACAAGGTGAGTCGGTCCAGCCGGCTGTAGAGCACTTGACAAACTGATGCAGGGCCAGCTACAGTATAGACACTAAAAGTGAACAGGACGTGCAGCAACCAGGAAGCTCTGAGCGACCGCCAGCTATTTTGCCCCAGCCATGGCAGCATCTGGGCTTAGCAGTAGGTTGCTTTCACAAAAGCGTGCAGAACAATGCATGTGCACCTGCCAGGTGCAGGCCTGGTGTACAGTCGTAGCATGAGCAACCCAAAGACCTGAAAGTGAGAAAGTCACTGGCGCACCCATTGTACGTGGGACGATGCACGCTCCGTTAAACTGGTACCGCCTCAGACTGCGCACGACCTTGGTCTGCATCAAAATTCTTCAGCATCAGCATGCCGGCGCGTGGTCGCCGCACATGATTGCAGGTGGGTCGGCAGCTGCGCTCGGCGGCCGCACGTGGTTCAGCTGGTAGGCCTACAGCTGCAGACACTGGTATGACAAGTACATGCACCAATTTTAACTGTGACGCCGGCGCCGAACTGTCACTGATGGCACATTCGGCACAGCCATTGAGGCACACAGCTAGCCGATGTCCCTGTCCGTGATGTTCCTCAGGCAGCTGACGACAGCCTGCACCAGATCCTGCGCTCGCCTGCAACAGCATGTCGCTTCGCGCACCGTTACGGCACGCCTCCCCTTGGCTAGTGGCCGCGCCTACTAGGCCGCCGGTCTGCACACCCATCCCTCTCTCGTTGGTAGCACCAACTGCCGTCTGAGGTGGTGGTCACGGAGGCTGCAGAAAAGTTACTGGCACCAGCTGACAATTGCGGTCATGACTAGCTTCAAGCGGCTTGGCCAGGTGCAAACCACAAGTAGTAGTAGTCACGGTGTCATTAAAGTTGCACTCTTACTAGTCACAGATGATAGTCTACGCACCATATGATACCCATCCCCCCCCTCGTACCAGGCAACAGCTGCTGCCAGTTAGGGTCATGGGCAACTGCAGCAAAGGAGAGTTAGTGCGCAACGAGGGCAACTTGAAGTCGGCACCTTTCCTCCGTGACACAGGAGAAAAGTGCAAAGACTGCCATGACCGGGATTCGAACCCGGGCTCCTCGCTTTAAGGATCGCGTCTTAAGCGCGACGCGTTAGACCCCTACGCTATCATGGCTGGTTGCGGCTGAGGTGCTTCGCGGACACCTAATGCGGCGCACCAGCCGGTCACGTGAACACGGGGACTGCACCGCACGGCACCTCACGTCTCAGCAACAGCACGCACGTGCGTGGCGCCGTAAGGTGCGAGGGCCCGCGGGCAGACGCTGCTGGCAAGTTCTGGCACGCGATTACTGCTTGTGCCGGCTGCGTGCCACCCTCTGCGCCACCGCCGCCACCGCAGCAGCAAGTGCTCCGGCTGTTGCAAGCAAACGGCAACTGTTGGAGCAAAATGAAGGCACGTGCTCCACCCCTGCTTACAATCCACCAACGTGCCAGCAGCCCTATCCCGCTATACGTTAGCGCCCGCTACACGTAACCAGTAGCGGGCCAGCTTCACCCTCACGAGACGGAGACGCTGTGATGCACAGCAGCAGCAGCGGCGCGCGTCAGCACCGAATTGTGTTGTGATTTGGTGCAGCCAACATTGCCACAATAAAGCACGACACCGGCTCGGGCCGCTACCGATGTACTGCGTGGTGTTGAACGCTAGTCAGAGTGTCTACGACGGGCCGCAGCCTCTGCCTCGCACATCGTCGTCATCGCGCGTCGCCTGTACTTGTAGAGAGATCTCTCACACCAGGCGACACGTTCGGTTCAGTCAACCGTCAGTTCGAACCCCGCCAAACCCGGTTCCGGTGATCCGTGCCAGATCGGTTCTCTGGGTTCACACACGCTCTCCCTGTTGTGGCAGCAGTGCGACCTCCTCCTGTCACTGCTACGCTGCTCCAGACACGCCCACCACCAGCGCCACCACCACCAGGCGCCACACCCTTCAAAGATGAGCGGTCTGCCATTTGGGCAGCCGCGGCAACAAGGCTTTGGGGATTGGTTTGCCCAGCAGCAGGCGGAGGCAGCGGCGACGGAGGCGGGAGCTGAGGGATCGAATGGCGGCGGCAGCTCATGGAGTAAGCTGGTGCCTGCCTGGGTGACGGATAGGACAGATGGGGAGAGCCTGCTGCCCAGCTTTTTCCCCGGCAGCAGCAGCCAGAATCGATGTGAGTGATTCGTGCCACCACACCTTGTTGTTGTCGGCAGAGAGAAGCTCTGTGTGCGAGCCAAGCTCCTAGCTGTAAAACAAAGTATCTTACGTCAGCTACTGGCTGTGAAACAGCGGTCAGCCGCTGTGCTGCGTTGCTGGCGCTGGAGGCGACACAACACATCAAATTGAACACTTAACTCCGGGATTGAGGTCGTGACAACGCTGCTGCCTGCCAAGTGGCAGGACCAGCAAATAGCAGCAGCAGCAGCAGCACCAACTTCACAGGTAGGTCGGCACAGTCGCCTCAGCTTCAACGCTTGCCATAGCAACGGCGGTGTGGCTTGTGCCTCCTTGTGCCCTTAGAAAAGGATTCAGGTGCAGTTGCACAAGGTTGGGCAACAGGTTGCCAAGCCAAGTGCTTAACCCCTTAATCAGCGCTGGCATGCCATTTTGTTGACCACTGAGACCTGTACACAAACCTGTCTCCGCGATAGTGCAACAAAAGTCTGGAGGGACCGGTGGCTGCTGGACTGCTGGGGCCACAATATTCAGGGAATAAACGCCGCTGTTGCTGCAGTGGCGCCCAACAAAAGGGCATGCGTCGATGCGACGATGAAGTGCGCATGTAGACACATAGTTTGTGTACCAGTGTAGGGTGGCACAGAGACCTCACCAGCCATGTACGCCTGAAAGAGCAAGCCAAAAGCTTCCAGCCGCAATATCTGCTCCTTTCATGACTGCAGTGGTACTTCGACTTGCAGGTGACATGTGGCGTATGACAGCCTATCTTGGCCCGAGCCTAGTCGCTGCGTCTCTTTAGTATGGTGCGCTAGTAGGCCTCGCAAGCTCCACTGCCCAGCATGGAACATTATCTTGGCGTTGCCTACATTCACTCCAAACTCCCTTAGACACCGCTCTTATGTAGTGGAGTTACAGCTTGCTCAACAAGTCAGTGCACGTGCTTGTAAGGGAGGGCAGGCAGAATACACACTACTGGCCGGCGACGTTGTGGTTACAGCATTGCTCACACGTGGTCTCAACCCTTGCACACTTGCGTGATACAGGGGTGCAAATGGGCATTGGCCCATTAGGCGTATGGCAGCAGCAGCTACGGCGCTGTTGTGCCAAACGCTAGCTGCCGTGCCTTGTGTGTGAATAAAACAAAGGCATGCACCTGAGTCTCATTAGTGGCTAGCCCCAAAAGCAGAAGAAGTGTTAACGGGGGCCATGCGGGCATCGCAAGCAGCAGTACATGTGCTTCTTAAACAACACAAAGTGATGCATTCTCGCCCATGATTTATCAGGAGGTCCTGGCGAGGTGCTTACCATGACCACCACCGTCATTGTAAGCATGGCATATCTGCTTGAGCTTGTAAAACAGCTATGCAAGCAGGCACGGGAAACGCTACTGTCATGGTTTTGTCATTCACAGGTCTTGTTTGCTGCCAGTTGTACCTCCAGCACCACCCCATGTCCGGCCAAAAATTGGCAGCACCAGGCACTACCGTAGCGGCTAGGCAAAGTGCAACATGGCACCACAGACATGACACATGGGTGGAACGGGTTTAATTAGACACAAGTGTGTTGAAAGCACTTGCGCCTGCCTTGATCCTGCCGTGTGGCTTGGTCTATAGAACTCAACGGCGCATGGAACACGTTAAAACCACTGTCAGTCAGCAGAATTGAGGCTGGTTGTCGAGGAGGTGCAGGCAAGCTTTTGCAGATCCCCAGTTATTCATTACTTCGGAAGTACTACAGTAGTAGATCAAGGTCAGCTTTACGACCATCCTGACAAAAGCCCCACTTGAACTTTGTGGTGTGTGAAAATCCTATGTATATGTATGTATGGATCCCACTGGTATCGCTGCCTCAGCCATACCGTTGCTACTGCAGGTGCTGGCTTTTAAAGGCATGTACTCAAACCGTAGGTTGAACATTATGTATACTTCGGAAATACGGTATATACTTCTGTTAGTATCCCTGTATGTACTTCATGTATGTGTGGCAACAAGTATTTGCTGATGGTGCCACCAGGGTCGAGCACCTGCCATGCTTATCTCCTCAAACTGGGCTACTGAGCAGCCGTGCAGGTCTATACAGGTGGCGGTGCACACACCACCTGGCCTGCGCTGATGAGGTGGTGTCCCTACTGCTCCAGGCAAAAACCAAAACCTACTGTGATCAAAGTGACCCCATGTGGTGATGACGCTCAACCGTCGACCATACAAAATGGAGTTCATTTTGCAAATTGTGGTACACGCTGGTGACATTGTCCATGTTGGCATCTGTGGAGTCTTTCTGGTTTCCCACCCTCCTGAAGCAGTTGTGCCCCATGGCCGTGTCAGTGTTTTACACTGCACTGGGGTTGCGCCAGGGGTGCAGCAATGCTCTCTGCCGCAGGCTACAGACAACGGCGGCAGTGTCTCTCACGTTTGCGCAGGCGAGGGCCCACCCACGGCTCTTGGTGTCCAGGAGGGGATGGTTCAGTGCTGTGTGTGCCCACATGACGTGAAGTTGCACATGGCTAAAACCTTAAACAGCACTAGTTCCACAAAGCAAACCCACAATTGAATTGTGAATTTGCCACACCTGCCCACAGCCCTGTGTCTGCATTTTGATAGCGCACCCTCACCGTCACATATGCGTGCGCACGTCTCACTGGGCTTTGTTTTTTGCGGCTGGTGCTGCTGCTGCGTGGCTCCTCGCGCTGAGCAGCAGAGGCGGACACCCTGGTTATGGGCCTCTCCTACGCCACTCGCTTCAAGGGCTTTGTGATCACCCTCCTGCTGAGCTTGGCCTTTTTTGTGCTGGCCTTCTTTGTGGGCCTGCCCTCCCTGCTGCTGCGCCCACACAAGTTCGCCCTCACCTTCACCCTGGGCAGCCTCTGCTTCATGGCCAGCTTTGCACTGCTGAGGGGTGAGTGCTCCCTCCAGTGCTCCCTTTAACCCGTGAACCAAGTGTCTTAGAGTGCTGAGCACTCCCTGTGCTGCTGTGGTACATGGTGTGTGCCCTCGCGTGCATGCACCGGTCAAGGTCCCGGGTGCCTCCATGTCTACCTCCCTCCCGCCTTCCCCTCTACATGGCGGCAGCAACGTGTGTGTGCACTAGTTGGAATCATGCAATAAAAAAACTAAGCAAGGTGGAGGCATGCCGCTGCTCCCGGGGTTACCTATCCAACTTGCAACTCTGATGTACAAACTTCAACATGGTGACACCTGTTTTTTACCTCCAATTTCTGTTTCTCACAGGTCCAAGTGAGCACATGGCAATGCTGTGCCGGTCAGAGCGGCTGCCATTCACGGTGCTGTACTTTCTGAGCATGCTGGGGACTCTGTATTCCACACTGGTGATGCGCAGCTACCTGCTTGTAGTGGGCTGCGCGGGGGCACAGGCAAGTCAATTTCAAGTTACAAACATGTGCAAGAAATGGCGAGTTCACTTATAATTAGTGATGGGTCACAGCGTAAAACGTATTTAATACGTTGTCCCGGTACAAAATACGGCGTATTTATACGGCCAAAAACGTGATATACGGCATATTTCAAGTATAAATAAGTTCATCTGTGTACGTTATACCGCGTATTGACGTACGTCATACGGCATATAATGCGAAAATTATACGCTGTCACCCGTCACTACTTATAATTATAGACCGCTCCTCATGTGTCAGAACTGGTTACTTGTCAAAAGCGGATGCCATGATTTTCCTCGCGCGCTGCTTGTCAGTCTGTGTGCTGCATGGGCAGGTAGCACCATGCACAGCAAGCACCTTGTACTGCTGCAACCTGGTACCGGAGTCCATGCAACATGGTACAAGCCACCCCGCCAGTACCCAGCACCATTCACTCAGAAATGCCTGTTCCCCCCACGTTTTGTGCCTGTTCCTGTTGCTGCTGCTGGTGGTGGTGGTGCACTCTGCAGGCAGTGACACTGGTGTGGTTCTTCTTTGCCATGGTGCCAGGGGGCAGCTCGGGGCTCAAGTACTTTCTGGGGGCGATTGTCAAGACAGCGCGCTACACGGTGATGCCCTGCTTGCAGCAGTGCACCCGGGGAATCACAATGTGCTTGCGCTCTCTGTTTGGGCGATGACTTTGCGCGCATGAATACCTCTATAACACATTAGCACAAATATATTCAGACATGGCGGGGGGAGGGCAAGGGGTCTTGGCACCTGCCCTTCTTACACGCACTGCAGTAACGGCGGCGCGCAGTCACTGTGGCGGCTGCGGCGGCGGCTGCGCTTGTGCGCGCCACCTGCTGTGCATGCCCAGTGGGCATGCTGTATACGCATGGCCTGGGTGGCGGCTTCTGCGTGTAAATGGATGTTGTTTTGGCGTGACCCTGGGTGTGGCGATGCTGCTGTCAACCTGCCGTTGCATGTTTCCTCTGGGGGTTGTGACAGATTCCACGTGCCTAGAATACTGCGTGTCAACTGCGCACGCTTGCAGGGTGCACGTGACTTGCGAGCATTGCCAGAATTGTGCAGCAGCAGGAGCGGCATGCCCCCACGCATGTACTACTAGTATGCCACATGTGCATGCAAAAGCAGAGAATGCAAGCCTTCCTCCCGTCTCCATACATGCCGTTGTACGCCAAACAAGCGACCTGCCGTGTGTGTTGCAGCGCTTTCAGAAGCGTCTCTGCCCCGACCGCTGCATCCTGGCAGCAGGTGCTCTGTGGTGCCATATTTGAAGGGAGGTGTACTATCACCAAAAAAACACGCTTGCGAGCATTGCACCAGGAAACCCACAAAGTGCACAGCACCCTGCCATGAGGACGCGTAGGAGCGGCCTAGCAAAGGCCCTCAGATCTGTAGAACAGAGCCTTCTCCGCCACAGGTGCCAAACACCCGTACATTGGTTTTCAGGCAGTTGACTGTTCCCGCGAGGGGACTGGTCTCTCCACAAACCGGTTAACAGACACAAAGCTTTATGGTTACTGAACTTCGGTTGCCCCCATGTCTCCATGACTAATACACAAACTTCGGTGCTTTCATCCGTTTTACATGTGTGCTTGGGCTTGTGCGGATGCTGCCCCGCCAAGGTAGGGGGTGGCATGCGCACAAGCACTGGTCCGCTGCTGCAGAATGCCTCAGGAAGCAACACAGCCCAGATAAATAACTTGCAGTGTGCCGCTGCCATACCACCGGCAATACAGTAGGGCACCCGCAATATGTCCCCCTTGTGCGAGATCCCCCAAACCGGACATACTGCGGGGGCGGACTAACTG
>JAULBY010017201.1:0-20381 GCA_032358315.1 Ophiocytium majus
AATACTGACAAAGCAAAAAATGCGATCAAAAATAGTTGTTTCATAATTTATCGGTTATACTAAATTAATAATAAATTAAAAACCACAAACATTTACCCGGATTTTTTTTGAAATAATAACTAAAACGAATTTTTGATCTGGTTAATGAATCTTTCTAAAACATCGTGTTTTAAGATCAAAATAAAAACAATACCAAATATAGCACCCCAGAAATGAGACTCATGACTGATATTATCGCTGTAATCGCTTGTTTTTTTGCGACGGATCAAATAATAACTTACACCCAATAATAATATACCTGCAATCCATCCTTTCATTGGAAAAAAGAAAAGAGAGATATCACTTAAGGGACTTATCATAATATAACAAAACATAATAGATGAAATAGCTCCGCTTGCCCCAAGCGACGAATAATCAGGATTATTCTTATTCCTGAAATATTCTGTAAAAGAGGCCGCGTAAATACCTCCGGTAAATAAAATAATGTAATATAATTTTCCAAGCCTTGGATCTTTAAATACTGCCGGGTTACCAAAATATCCTTCTTCCAAAGCCAAACCAAAACTATATAAGGCAAGACAATTAAAAGCAAGATGAATAAAATCGCCATGAATAAAAGCGTGGGTTAAAAACCGGTAATGCTCTTTATTGTGGTGAATAGAATAAGGGTGAAATAAATATTTGTTCATCACATTCCTGTCACTAAAACAGTAAACCGAAAAACCTATTATAATAGCTAAAAATGTGTAAGTGATCATCTTAAAATGCAAAGCCTAAGTTAAACTTTAATCCCATATCAGACTCAAAAACATTACTTGTTGTAAACCTAAGAACAAGATCAATTCCCATATAGCCTCCAGTCTTTTTTGGAGCTAACAGATAAATACCCGTATCAAATTGTGTACCAAGAAAAGTTTTTTCTTTAGTTGTTGTTGAAAGGCCTGAAATACTTACACTGCCATTGTTATTAATATATGCTACCGGATTATTATAAGTTTCAAAGGTTTCTTTTCCAATCATTAAATGAGGATTAAAGCTAAAAAAGACACAATTTTTTAGCTGACGAAGAAGACGCAGGCCAAGGTCGGCCGATTTTAATGAGTATGCAGTATTTAGAGGTACGCCGTTTCTGTCTGGAAACTTTATAATGGAGTAATTCACATTAAAACCCAATAAATATTGTGGATTTTTTTTAAAACGGAATAACAGGTTGGCATTAGCACCATACATTTGATTTTCGGTACAAAAAATGGCATGCCCTCCGAGCATAACAATTATGTTTCTTGGATAATTACCATAGTTATTAATTCCATCTGCCTCTTCAAGTTTTTCTTTTGAGTAACCTCCGGATAATTTTTTTATAGAATCTTTTGGTAATTCTTTAAAGTCGGGTTGAACGGTCTCTATATAATTTGCCCCAGTTGCTACAATTGAATCGAGTTTACTCACAGACATCAACGTAATTCTTTTTAACCTGTTAGAATGGGTAAGCGCAATATTATCATTAACATCAACCAGCATTACTGAGTAACGATGAATTAGCACTGAGGATTCGCCCACAGCTTTATAAAAATCAAAATTTACTTTTACATAACCGCTATCTTTTCTTCTGCCCGAAAGTTTATGGCCAATCTCTAAACTATTTATCACCATTGTGATTTTCACATTGGGCGAACCATTAGGAAATGTTTTATTTAAAAAGCTCAGGAATGCCGCGTCAACAGGATCTTTGAGATCTGCAAGAAATTCCTGGTGCATATCCGACTTATAAACAATACCAATATTATCTTTATTGGTACGCGCATCAATTACTTTATCAAACGTATAATTTTTGCCGGGATAAGTATTTTGATTTTTTTGAATACTCGTATAGATCTTGCTTTGAGAAAAACAAAAAGAATAAAAAAGGAAGCATAAAAAAACAAGAAGTTTTTTATTTGTTTGTATAATCATCGTCCCGTTTTAAATACTTATTAATAAGAAAGTGTCCAAGATATATTAAAGGGATCAGGCAAACAGCAATTAATAATTTAAAGGAATAACCCCAACTGGCATTATGAATAAATTCATTCATTGTCCATTTTCCCGGTAAAACAAAAGCAATATATTGTACAATAAAAGTATCTACAAGTTGGCTAACAACTGTACTACCGGTAGCACGCAGCCAGATCATGCTTTTACCCGTTTTATTTCTAAACAACCAAAAAACGTAAACATCTACCAATTGAGAAACAAAAAAAGCAATAATACTTCCCACAATTATCCATTGGCTTTGGCCAAAAACAACTTTAAACTGCTCATCACTAACCGGGCTAAAAGGAACGGCTTTAATATTCAACGCAATTGAAATTAAAATAAAAGTGTAAGCAATTAAACCAACAGTTATATACGTTAATTTTTTTACACCTTGCTTACCGTAATGTTCATTAATAAGGTCGGTTAAAATAAAAACAACAGGCCATAAAATAATACCAATACTTTGCGTAAAGAGGCCGAAAAATTGAATAAGCTTTCCACCAATTAATTCGGCAACAATAGCATTTGTAATAAAAAATCCGGCAAGGATTATAAAGACAAGATCTTTACGTTTATTAAAATCCATATTATTTTTTTAAGCTGTTTGCCGGTTAAATATGTAGAAAATAAAAAGACAAATTAATGTGCTAAAAATAATATTTAAAAAAGCGTACAAATACAATCCTTGTTTTAACATTAGAAAAGTTTCGTAACCAAAAGTTGAGAAAGTGCTTAATCCACCACAAAATCCTGTTAAAATTAACAGTTTTAGAGTTGCACCCGATCCATTCTCGCTAACATTTAAAACAATTTTAGTGTTAATTATCCACATAGTAATTGCAAATACAAGACAGGCAAGCACATTTGAAACAAAAGTAGCAATTGGCAAATAGGTAACGAGCCTTAATGAGCCCAAACCTATTATGTACCTAATTACACAACCCACTCCACCGCCGATAAAAACCAATAAAAAATTCATTGTGAAAGATCTTATAAACTCTCAAATTTATGCATTTTAACTAAAAATATACCTAAACCCAATTTAGATACCCTCTTATTTGATTTAAATCATTGATTTTGTATATTCGTACACAACCAAAACCTATTATGACCCAAATAAATTTAAAAAGTAAGCTAGCTTCTAGTTCTAATTTATTAATTGTTACTGATAAATTTGTAAACTCTAACGATTTTTCACTTCCAAAAGAAGTAAGCGATTATATTTTAGATGAACTTAAAAAAGAGGATAAAAAAAGTGTTTCTCTAAATCATTTGGGAAGATTTATTTCTGTTCTCGTTATCAGTTCTAAAACAGAATTAAATTCGCTGAAAGAAAAAGTACGTAAACATGCAGCCACAGTTACTGATGCGCTTAACTCTTTAAAAGAAAAAGAAATTGTTGTTTACAATCAAACAAAGCTTGCTGCGCTTTCTATTGCTGCTGCTGAAGGTCTTGCTTTAGCCAACTACCAATTTAATCGCCATTTAACTGGTAAAAAGAAAATAGTAAATAGTTTACAAACTATTACAGTTGTTGGTACTGTGAAACAAGCTGATATAGATAATTTAAATATTGTTATTGATGCAACTTCAAAAGCACGAGACCTTGTAAATGAACCTGTAAATATTTTAAATGCAACCGATCTTGCCAACGCCTTTAAAGACATGGGCAAAAAAGCAGGCTTTAGCGTAGAGGTTTTAAATAAAACAAAGATCACTCAATTAAAAATGGGTGGCTTATTAGCAGTTAATGCAGGAAGTGTAGATGAACCTACCTTCAGTATTATGGAATACAAACCTAAAAATGCAAAAAATAAAAATCCATATGTTTTAGTTGGTAAAGGCGTTGTGTATGATACCGGTGGCTTAAGCTTAAAACCTACACCAAACAGTATGGATATGATGAAGTGTGATATGGCCGGTGCTGCCGCGGTTGGTTGTGCTATGTATGCTATTGCAAAAGCAAAATTAAATATTCATGTAATTGGCCTTGTTCCAGCAACAGATAATCGCCCGGGTTTTAACGCATTTGCACCCGGCGATATTATTACTATGATGGACGGTACTACTGTTGAAATGTTAAACTCCGATGCTGAAGGACGAATGATATTAGCGGATGCTTTACATTATGCAAAACGTTATAAGCCAGAATTAACAATAGATCTTGCAACTTTAACCGGCGCTGCTGTTGCAGCAATTGGCACATTTGGCATTGTTGGTATGGGTACTGCAAAACAAAGACAAAAAGAAAGATTATATACCAGCGGCTTTAATGTACACGAGCGTATTGCCGAATTTCCCTTTTGGGAAGAGTATGATGAGTTAATGAAAAGTGATATTGCCGATCAAAAAAATCTTGGTGGTCCTTATGGTGGCGCTATTACTGCCGGAAAATTTTTAGTGAAGTATACTGATTATCCTTATTATCATTTGGATATAGCCGGTCCTGCTTTTCTTACCGGTAAAGACAGTTACCGTGGTAAAGGCGGAACAGGTTACGGTGTAAGATTATTATTTGATTTTTTTAAAAATTTATAAAATGAAAAAGATTTTTACGTTTATTTTATTTTTTTTAGCAAGTACTTTTTTAATTGCGCAAGAAGTAAAACAAGGTTTAGTAGTTGTGCATGTTGATCCTACAGGTAAAGCAGAGTTTAAACAAAAAATAATGGTGTATCATTTTTTGAATGGACATTATACCGGTCGTACAGAATTATTAACCGTTTCCGGAAAAAAAGATGGTAAAGATAATATTCGCACAGATCTTGGTATTAATACTTTATATAACAACCGTTACTTAATTACCGGCATTGGAAATATTATAGATCTCCAGGATAAAAAAGTTTTATTTGACGGACGCGCTAATTTGATTCGTTGCAGTAACGACAGCGCTATTTTTTACACTAACGATATTTTTAAAGGAAAATATTATTCGGTTTATAATTTTAAAACAAATACTTACAGCGAAGTGAAAAATTTATTATTCAAACCAAAAGTTGGCCAGGATGTAGAGTTTGATAAAACAACCGCCCCGTTTAAAATAAATTTCTATCCACAAAACAAAGCGAAAATTTTATTGGTAAGCGATGCAGGCTATGGTCAGTCAGGGACTAAAGAAGGTCGTGTACCAGATCCACCAATGTATTGGTTAGATAATTCAAACTTCGTTTACACTAATTTTAATAAAGACAATACCGAGATCTCATTCTTTAAAGTAAACATTGAATCTAAAAGTAATTCACTAATTGGTAAAGTAGCCGTTAAGCCGGATGTACAAAGCGCTCAAATACAAAAAGTAAATAATACACAAGCTCTTTTCTTTTTTGGGGCTAAACAAATTTTAGTAGATGTAGCTGCAAATACTGTAACCGATCTTCAATTCACAAAACCCACAGATGGTTTTAGTTACGAATGCAAAACCAATAGTTACGGACACTTAGTTAAACTTAACGATAAAGATGTTGGTAAATATCATTTTCAACCAAAGAATTTTAAAACAGAAAAAAACATCGCTTCTCTTGTAAAAGAACTGGTTGTTGGCCCTGAAAGTTACCAGCAAGGTATGGCTGTTTGGAATGCAAATAAGCAAGGCTGGGAAAATGTTGACTCTGAAGATGTGCTAACATTAGTAGGTTGGATAAAAGAATAAAAAAACATGGAATATTTCAGCACGAAACATACTCCCGAAAACTGTATCCGCTGTGGAACAGCATTTATATGCAAACCTCTTGATATTAGTCAATGTGATTGCATGAAGGTCCGTATCTCTCCTCAAGAACAGGATTACATTAGTTCAAAAGCTGCAACATGTGTATGCAACAATTGCCTTAAAGAATTAAAAATGGAATACTACCAGGAATATAAAAATAGAGCTCTTAATCAAAATGCCTAGGTCAAAAATCTTAAAACTCTTTATTGTTCTTAGCGTTTTCTCTTTTACAACTGCCGCTCAAACATACGCTCCTGCTGTTGGCCAGCCGGGAACTACTGCTATGTATAAAGATAGTTCGGCTTTTATAAATTGGGTTACAGGTTGCAAAGTAATAAGAGGTTACCAGGATATTTCAAATACATCTTTAGGTTATACAAGCGCCGGTGATAGTTCGATGGTGTTAGGACTGGCAATGTCGAACGGCATTGTAAGCCTGGGTGATGGTGGTTCTGCTATTTGTACATTTCAATACCCACTAAAAAATGGCATAGGACCCGATTTTGCAGTTTTTGAAAACAGCTTTGATGATTCATTTTTAGAATTGGCATTTGTTGAAGTAAGCAGCGATGGAATTAATTTTGTACGCTTTGCGTCTCATTCATTAACAGATACTGTAACACAAACCGCGAGCTTTGGATTAACCGATCCAACAAAAATAAATAATCTTGCCGGTAAATATCGCGGCGGTTATGGCACACCGTTCGATCTTCAAGAATTGGCGGCAACTCCAAATATAAATGTAAACGCCGTTACGCACGTAAGAATAATTGATGTTGTAGGATCAATTAATAAATCATATGCAAAAAGAGACAGTTATAATAACATGATCAATGATCCGTGGCCTACAGGTTTTGCCAGCGGCGGTTTTGATCTTGATGCTATTGGAGTGATCCATCAAAATACAAGCGTTGGATTAAAAGAAAATAATTTTGATAATAATTTTTCCGTATATCCTAATCCTGTAAATAAAGGCGAAAAATTGATCTTCAATTCTTCCGAAAAAATTAATTTATTAGAAGTTTACAACTTCTCAGGTCAAAAAATACTGGTTTCAAATACCACATTTATAAATACTTCAAACCTTGACAAAGGTGTTTATTTCGTTCAGATCATCTCTGATAAAGATTCTGTGAGCAAAAAAGTGATCGTTCAATAAGCCGGAATTATTCCATAATTAAAATTATCTTTGATAAGCAATATTATGAGAAAACATCAAGCTATATTTCTATTCCTTTTTTTTAGTCTATTAAGCCTTGGACAGCTTAAGGATATTAAAATAATTATTCCAAAAGAAACCGGCTTTAGCTATTACGATTTTGTTCAATTTTTCCCAAACGAGAAATTCTTCGCCGTTTGCGGAAATGCTTTATCAATTATAAATACAGAGACGTCAGAAGTAATAGATGAATATGACCTTAGTTATGGCGCCAAAAATTTATCTATCAGCAAAGATGGTACTTCTATTATGCTTTCTGTAAATAATGATCTGTATATTTTTTCTTTTGTCAATCAAAAATTAAACCTTATACAGAAAATAACGACAGCCGAATTAATAAAAGGACTTCCCAACAGCGAATATTATTCTTCTTTACCCATAGGCGGTTGTTTTTTTACAGGAAAACAAAACGAGATCTATGCCAGCATTGGTTCTTTTACACTTAAATACGATCTTGAAAAAAAAGTAGCGGTTAGTTCGCATGCTTTTCCATTAACAGATTATATTATTCATTCGGGTTATTTTTCTAAAAAAAATGAAGTGATCCTTGCAAAAACATCCGGTACGGTTTCTGCTTTGGTAAAACAATCGTTAGATGATCTTTCAAAAATCAGTGATGTGATCTCTGATGGATCAACCTTTACAAAAATAAAAGTACGCGATTCTTTAGCGTTTTGTTTTACTTCTAACAAGTATTTTATTTTAGATCTGGAAACTGAAAAAATAGTTCATGAAGTCCGCATGCCTAAATATGAAAATTATGGTCTTTATGACAAGAAATATTTAATCGATATAAATAAACGTCCTTCCATTACAAAACCTGATACCGTTAACTTTGCAAAAGATGAATATGTTTATGATATTGATTATCTAACAAAATCAGGTTTGGCAGTGTATGCCACTTTAAAAGGTATTAAATTTATTGATCTTAAAACAAAAAAAATAATTCGTCAAACTAAAGGTATTGCTTTTAGCATTAAGCTTTCGTTGGCAGGAAACAGGATGGTCGCCAATAGCCTTTCGCCTTATAGAGCAATCCGCGTATACGATCCCGTCGATCTTAAAATGATCTCTGAACGACCAAGTATGGGTAATTCTATTTATTCTGCACATATTAGTCCAAATAAGCGCTGGCTTTATACAAATGGTTCATCCTCCGGTTTTTTCTGGGACTTAACCAATTTTACAAAGTACGCGGAGTTAAAAGATATTTCAGGAAGTGATTCTGCTTACATCAGCAATGTTTTTTTTCTTAACGATTCTGAAGTTGTTGTTAATTCAGGAAGATCATTTGATAAATTAAATCTCACCATCTACAACATCAACAAAAAAAAATACGGCAAAACAATTAAGAAAAATGTTTACTCCACTACCTCAGGCTTTATAAATGGCGAATTTTATTATGCCGATTATACCAGCCTGCATATTTTGAATTTAAACACCATGCAGGAAGAAAAATATGATGGTCTTTATTCTCTTGCCGCTTCGCCAATTTATAAGATCATCAACTTTACAAAAAACCTTGTATTTGTGCCTGAAAGCGGAAAGTATAAGATCATAAACCGCAAAACAAAAAAAGTGGAGTACGAAAGTGCTAACTGGTCAGTAACTGCAAAAGTGGAAATTAGTCCTGACGAAAAATACGTTTATACTTCAGGTCAAATAAACAAAAAGAAAAATTTTAGCGGTACCGAAGTAGATGTACCTACAACCGCTATCGTTAAAATTGATATGCTTAAAAAAGAAATTGTTCGTGATTATGCAGAGACCTACTATCCATATGATTTTAAAGTGAAGAACGATGGTAAATTAATTGGTATCTGGTATGTGAAATATGCAATGGGAGAAGAAGCTGGAAAAGGCTATGAAACTTTGTATACCGAATATGAAACCGAAACGGGAAAAGAATTATTTTCAAAAACGCTTATAAAAACAAAGGATATAATCTCGTTTCATACTACCAGTGATAATGGAAAATATTTTGTTTTGAATAATCCGTTTGGCGATTTTTTTAAAGTGTTTGATGAAAAAGGAGATTCCATTATTGATCTAAAAGACCTTAAGATCTCGATGCCAAATTGTTTTTTTATTGAAGATCTGGATCGTCTTATTGTTACAAGTTCTATTAATTCATTGGCAACTTTTGTTGATCTGCGTAAAAAAGAGATTATTGGCCAGCTTGCAAATGCAAAAGACGATAATTTTTTTCTTGTAACATCCGATCTTCATTATTTGGGTTCTAAAGAATTTATAAAAAGTATTCGTTTTAAATATCAATCAGAGATTTTTAGCTTTGAACAATTTGATGCGTATTTAAATCAACCACATAAAGTTTTAAGGGCTTTTGGTTGTTCTGATAGTTTAATGATCCAGGCATACGAGACAGCATATTTAAAACGTATGCGTGTTTTAGGATTTAAGCCCGACACTAAAATTAACTTTGCATCCTTACCTACCTTTCAGACTATTAAAATGCAGGAAGAAAAACCCGGCATTGTAAAATTTTCGTTGAGTGCTAATAAAGGGCAAAATAAATTATCAAAATTAGAAGTACATAATAACGGTACAAAAATATTTGCCGAAGATATTACTGCAGAACAAAGTTCGCGTTTTGACAAAAACCTTTCTTTCGAAACTTCATCGGGCATTAATCGGTTTGAATTTATTTTAAAAGACGATCAGGGTATTGAAAGTCCACGCCTGACGCGGTACTACAATAACACTTCAAATACAAAAGCAGATCTGTATTTAGTGGTTATTGCCAGTGAAAAATTTAAGAATGATAAATTTGATCTTGCCTACGCGGTAAAAGATGCAACGGATATGGCAAATAATATGGCCAACTCAAAATCATTTAATAGCATTAAGGTGAAAAAATTATTTAACCAATCGTTTAGCGCCGATTCAATAAAAAGTTTAAATACCTTTTTTGCAAAAGCTGGCGTAAACGATGTGGTAATGGTTTTTTACGCGGGGCATGGCTATTTGGATACCGATATGAGTTATTATTTTCCAACCTATTACACTGATTTTAATGATCCGAAAATAAATTCGGTGGCTTATAAAAGCTTTGAAAATATTTTCAGGGAAATGAAACCATTAAAAAAACTGATGTTTATTGACGCTTGTTTTAGCGGAGAAGTTGACGAAGAATTATTAATAGAGTCTGAAGATAAAACCAAAACAAAAAAAGACAGTTCTCGCGCAGTGCGTTTGGCAGGAACTACATTCGCACAAAGCACGGCATTGGAAATGTCGAAAGCTGTTTTTTCTGATCTAAGACAAAATTCAGGTGCAACTATTATTTCTTCAGCTGGTGGAACAGAAGCAGCCTTTGAAGGTGAAAAATGGAACAACGGTTTATTTACGCATTGTTTATTAAACGGAATGAAGAATTACAAAGCCGATCTTAATTCAGATAAAAAAATAACATTAAGTGAATTACAAAAATTTGTTTCTGAAGAAGTGTATCGCCTTTCAGAAGGGAAACAATCGCCAACTTACAGAATGGAGAATACGGTTTTGGATTATGAACTCTGGTAACGAGATGGAACGCAGATAACACGGATCAAACTGATTCTCACTGATCTTATTTGTTTTCTTTTTAAATTAAAAAATAAATTATTGTTTAAGGCTTTTTAATTTCTCCTTACCAATATAAAAATTCGGATCTACATCCAATTCAGGTTTTCTATAATTTATTTGTTGCCAGGCTTCTGTTGGTTGCAGCCAGATCTCTTTATCGCCTTCCTTTATTTTTATGGGCATATTAAATCCTTTCACGCAATTTTTCCATCGGTAATTTAATTTTACACCTTTAAGATGATATGCTAAAACAGGAACTTGGGTGGTGCGCAAATACTGGTCAAATGTTTTTTGAAGATCTTTTTTCAAGAGGTCAATCATCATATTTTCAATTTGTTTTGTTGTAACGGTTTGATGCCAGAATGTTTTATTTAGGCTTTGTAAAAGCACTTTCCATAAACTATCATTATTTACAATAGTGCGAATGCTATGTAGCATATTAGCAGCCTTATAGTACTTATCGCCCGAACCATCGCTGTTAACATTGTAATCAGCAATGATCGGCACATCGTTTTGAATTTCCCGGCGCGTTCCAATTACATACTCTGCTCCTGCTTTTTTTCCATATAACGATTCTGTAAATAAATTTTCTGAATATGCAGTAAAACCTTCGTGTACCCAGTTATCGGCAACATCTTTAACTGTGATATTATTACCAAACCATTCGTGACCGGACTCATGAATAATTATAAAATCCCATTTCATGCCCCAGCCTGTGCCCGAAAGATCCCTTCCCATATAACCGTTAGCAAAGTTATTACCATAAGCAATCCCACTTTGGTGTTCCATTCCTAAAAAAGGCGATTGAACTAATTTGTAACCGTCTTCATAAAACGGATATTTTCCAAACCAATTCTCAAAACAACGCAACATGGGTTTTACTTGTGTGAATTGATTTTTAGCTTTCTCTAAATTACCTTCCAACACCCAAAAATCAAGATCAAGAACACCGCCTTTTCCGTTAAAGGTGTCTTTAAAATTTACATATTTTCCGATATAAGGAATGATATTATAGTTATTAATTGGGTTTACAACTGCCCAATTATAAGTAGCGGTTCCATCCGCATTTATTTTTTTTGAACGTAAACGTCCGTTAGAAACACTAACTAATTCTTTTGGCGCGGTAATATGTAGTGAAGAACTATCAGGCTCATCTGATTGATGATCCTTACAAGGATACCAGGCACTTCCGGCCATCCCCTGGCAGGCGATTGAGATCCATGGATTTTTATTAACATCATTTGCCCAGATCACTCCTCCATCCCAGGGTGCATTTTTTGCAACGTGCGGTTTACCATGATAATAAATTGTTATTTCCTTTTTAGTGTTTATAACCTGGGGCTCTTTAAGAGTAATAAAATAAATATCACCTGGTTTTACCGAATTACCTGTATGCACCCAATTGCAAGGCTTTGAATCTTGTATAATACTGTCAATATCCAACGGTGCAATAAGGTCGATTTGCATTATGGTAAGAGGTTCTTTTAAATTACAGTTGCTGCAATATTTATCAAGTACTTTGTAGGTAATTTTATTATAACCAGTAATACTACTGTCTTTATAATTAAACGCAACGTGCAGATCGTAATGCGAAACACCCCACCAGCTACGCTGGGGCGTTATTGAACCTTTTAGTGTATCTGCTAAAGTATATTGTGCCTTAGCAAAGCTTGCTAAAAGAAAAACACTTAAAAAAAGACGAAAAATTTTACCTGTTATCATTTATAGCTTAAAAATACATTGATTTTTTAATAAAATGGCTTCAATTTATAAAGTTAAAATACCATTCATCATCTATAAAAAATAGGCAAACTTCTATTTTACTTTTTAAAACATCTTATTTTATTGAATTTTACTCCTGTTCATAATACACCGGAAAAGAGCGGTCTTTTATATGCTTATGGGTAGTATATTTTCATAGCGCTCTTTTTCCGGCTTTTTCCCTAAAAACCTCCTGTCTATAAAAAAAGCATAAACTTCTATTGAATAGTTAAAATGCAATTCTTTTTCACGAATTTTGAGGTATGGTAGTAAACAGTAAAAATAAGGCATCATTCCATGTAACCATTCATATGCTTATCTGGTTAGTGTTATTATTGTTTCCTTATTTTCTTTCAAGTAGTAATACCGTTGATCTTGTAAGACAATTAAAGTTCACATGGATCCCCATGGTTTTTTATGCGGTGCTTTTTTACCTAAATTATTTATTTCTAATTGATAAAGCATTATTCAAACAAAAATACGTTCTGTTTATTGGTGTTAATCTTATTTTGATACTGATCTTTACATGGATTCATGTAGAAGTAAAAGATTTTTTAAATTTAATTTACGATGTAAAAAACGCAGGAGGTGTAAAATTTAATCCTCAGCCCACCAGTTTATTTGTTTATAAGGATATTATTTCGATGATGATACCAATCATTATTTCGTTTGCTGTTAAAACAACCGAGAAATGGGCAAAGGCTGAAACTGAAAAAAAGGAAAACGAAAAAGAAATTTTAAAATCCGAATTACAACATTTAAAATACCAGCTTCAACCGCATTTCTTTTTTAATTCGTTAAATACCATTTATGCTTTAATAGAACGTTCACCAACATTAGCCCAGGAAACAGTACACGACCTTTCAAAGCTTATGCGTTATTTATTATATGATACCGAAGTTGGAAAAGCAAAACTAAGCGATGAAATAGAGTTTATGAAGCAATATATCAATTTAATGAAATTAAGAACTTCTGATAAAACTATTGTAAAAGCCAATTTTCCGGTAGTATCCGACCAATATTTTATTACGCCTCTTTTATTTATCTCCCTTATCGAAAATGCTTTTAAACATGGCATTTCATCAACGCAAAACTCTGATATAATGTTTAACCTGGTTGTAGAAGGAAAAAAAGTAAGTTTTTTCGCGGAAAATAAAAATTTTCCAAAAAACGAAAATGATAAAAGTGGTTCAGGAATTGGAATGAATAATTTGAAGAAACAATTGGATATTTCTTATCCGGGTAAACATAATTTTAAAACAAATGTTGAAAATGGTTTGTTCAAAGTTATGCTTGAAGTTTATACCGATTAAATTAGAGAAAAATAATGCGAAAAATAAGCTGCATAATTATTGACGACGAACCTTTAGCACTTGATCTTGTAGAAGGTTACGTAAATAAAACCCCTTTTCTTGAGCTTAAAGGTAAATGCTTTAGTGCGCTTGAAGCTTTACAGATAATGAATTCAGAAAAAATAGATCTTGTATTTTCAGATATACAAATGCCCGATCTTAGCGGTATAGATTTTAGTAGAACGCTTTCATCCAATACAAAAATTATTTTCACAACTGCTTTTAAAGAATATGCTTTTGATGGATTTAAGGTAGATGCAATTGACTACCTTTTAAAGCCGTTTAATTACCAGGAGTTTTTAAAAGCTGCCAATAAAGCCTACGAGCGCATTGCTAAACCTGAAGAAAAAAGATCAGATTTTACTCAAGACAATTTTATTTTTGTTAAGTCGGAATACAAGCAAGTGAAAATTAATTTAAACGAAGTGTATTATTTTGAAGGTTTAAAAGATTATATCAAGATCTGGTTAAGCTCACAACCAAAACCTGTTTTAACTTTAATGAGTCTGAAAACGCTGGAACAGGAATTGCCTGAAGAAAAATTCATGCGCGTGCACCGCTCCTTCATTATTGCTTTAGATAAAATAGAATCTGTTGAACGAAGCCAGGTTGTTATAAATAAAGAAAGAATAACAATTGCAGAACAATACAAAAGCAAATTTCAGGAATTCGTAGAAGATAAATCTTTTAATTAAATACCTTCTACATACAACTTATTTAGATCTCAAAAACAATTAATGCTATTTAAAACAAAATACTACTTATCTTTTTTTATTTTTATTTTCGCAACCTGTGCAATTGCTCAAACAACGGTGTCAGGAAGCATTAGTGATAAGACCGGAGAAGCAATTCCCGGAGTAATTATAAAAATAACAAATCCGGATTCTGTATTTGTAACAGGCGTTTCAACTGATATTGAAGGGAATTTTAATATATCATTAGAGACCGGGAAAAACTTTATTTTAAAATTCACCTACCTTGGTTATGCCAATCTTTTTAAAAATATTAGTACAGGCAACGAACCGTTGGATCTTGGGAAACTGATCTTAAAAGAAACCGCTAAAACATTGGCCGAGGTTGAAGTAAAAACAACACAAATACGTGGCGAGCAGAAAGGAGATACAACACAATTTAATGCCGACAGTTTTAAAACAAACCCGGATGCTAACGCTGAAGATCTTATTAAAAAAATGCCGGGAATCACATCAGACAATAACGGGCTAAAAGTAAACGGAGAAGAGGTTCAAAAAGTATTGGTTGATGGAAAACCTTTTTTTGGTGATGACCCAAATGCAGCGCTTAAAAATTTACCCGCAGATATTATTGATAAAGTAGAAGTATTTGATAAAATGAGTGATCAATCTGCTTTTACCGGCTTTAATGATGGTAGCCAACAAAAAACAATAAATATTGTTACAAAAAAAGGAAAGAATGTTGGAACCTTTGGAAAAGTATATGGCGGTTACGGTACAGATGAACGTTACAATGCAGGAGCAGCAATAAATAGTTTTAACAGCGAACGTCGCGTTTCGTTATTATTACTTTCTAATAACATTAATCAGCAAAATTTTAGTACAGCTGATATTACCGGCGCAATGGGTAATTCTGGAGGATCAGGAAGAGGAGGCAGACAAGGCGGAGGCTCATCACCTTTAATGGTATCTCCTCAAAATGGTAATAGTGCTACACAAGCAGCAGGATTAAATTACAGCGATACCTGGGGCAAAAAAATAAATGTTTCGGGAAGTTATTTTTTTAATCATACTGACAATAAGAATCATTCAGATATTACCCGTCATTATTTTACAGATAATAATTTGATCTATAAACAAATAAACGATGACCGGATGATAAACCAAAATCACCGCGTAAATTTTAAATTCGAATATGCTATCGATTCATCTAATAAATTAATAATATCGCCAAGTTTAAGCTTTCAAAATAATGCAGCTAAAAGTAATTTAAGCGCAAGTAATATTATTTTCGACAATGAATTTTTAAGCAATACAAATACTAGATCAAGCATTAATAATATAGGTTATGATTTTTCTAACTATTTATTGTATCAGCATAAATTTGCAAAAAAAGGCCGAACCATTTCACTTGGCATTAACACTCAGCTTACCGAAAAAAACAATGATGGAACATACGTCTCAGAAAATAATTATGGCGACACCCTTTTTTCAGGCCTTGATCAAACATTTGTAACTTATAGTTACAATAAAAAAATAGCTCCCAACCTTTCCTTTACCGAACCTTTAAATAAAAATGTACAGATACAGTTAAGCTACAATCCTTCGTATACAGAAGGTCTTTCTAACAAAAGAACCAGCGATTTCGACACGCTGGCAAGTGATTATGTGGCTTTTAACAGCGCTTTATCTAATAAATATAATAATATTTATATTACACAAAAAGGAGGATTAAGTTATAAATACCAAAAAGAAAAATTAAATTTTAGTTTTGGTGCCGATGCCCAACAATCAACGCTTAATGGTGAACAAACATTTCCTTATGAATTTAAGGTGAACAGAACTTTCCAGACCATTTTACCAAACGCGCAAATGAATTATAAATTCAGTAAAGCAAAAAATCTTAGAATAAATTATCGTACTTCAACAAATATCCCATCCATTTCGCAATTACAAAACGTTGTGGATGTTTCTAATCCATTACAGGTAAAAACCGGAAACCAAGAACTTAACCAGACATTTGAAAACAGTTTAAATATCCGTTATGGTGGCTTTAATGCAAAAACTGCGCGTAATGCCATGTTATTTGTAAATGGAAATTACACTGATAATTATATCAGTAATGCCACTTATATACTTGCTTCCGATTCAATTATACAAGGATATTTGGTTAAAGCCGGAAGTCAGCTTACAAAACCTGTAAATTTAAATGGCTATTATACAGCGCGTGCTTTTTTTGTATATGGTTTTCCTGTTGCAGCTATTAAAAGTAATTTAAATGTAAATGGAGGCGTAAATTATAATCATACGCCTTCGCTTATCTATAATAAATTAAATATTTCCGATAATTATGCTTTAAATGGCGGTGTTTATATTGGCAGTAACGTGAGTAAAAATCTTGATTTTTCGATAAGTTATAATGGTACTTATAACCTTGTGAAAAATTCTATACAAAAACAATCAGACAACAATTATGTAACGCAGGCAACAACTTTTAAATTAAACTGGATATTTTTAGATGGTTTTGTTATTAATACAGATGTAGTTTATACAATGTACAGTGGTTTAAGCCAAAGTTATAACCAGGAATATTTTTTATGGAATGCTTATGCGGGTTATAAATTTTTTAAAGACAGATCTTTAGAAGCAAAGCTTTCGGTATTTGACCTTCTCAACCAGAATAGAAGCATCGGAAGAACTGTTACAGGTAATTATACCGAAGATTATAATACAACTGTGCTGAAACGTTATTTTATGTTTACGCTTACATATACATTTAAGAAATTTAAAAGTGGTACACAACCAAAATCGGAAGAAGAAAACCCGATGAAAAACATTCCGGGAATGCCTCAGAGAGCGCCAAGAGATGGCGGTGGTGGGTTTTAGTACAGTGCAGCCTCATCCCCCGCCTTCTCCCAAAGAGAAGGAGCTTAATACCACTAGTGTAATAACTTTACGATCTCATCTAAATTAAGATCTTTTACATACTCATAAAGGATTTGATCATTTTCCTGGATCTCGATGCCTACTATTTCATTTAAGATACGGTTATAAAAAACTTCAACATAAAAACCGTCTAATAAAAAGAGGGTAATATTGCATTCATAATATACTTTTTCAGATACGATCTCGGCGTATTTCCAAAGAAATTCAGTCTTATCTTCAAATATTAGTTTTATGAATTCTTCTTTATTCATTTACAAATCAAAGGTACAGTTTTGCTTTAATGCTTATTGCTATAATTTGTAGTATGTGAAATAAAAAAGCCCATCTTTTTCAGATGGGCTTTTTTGTGATTTGAATTTAATCTTTGATCAATTTAAACAAACTAAAATTATTATCAGAAGTAACTATTCGTATAAAATAAGTACCCTGCACAAATTGTTTAATGTCAATATCATTAAACTCTGCGTTCTCTGCTTTTGGTACTTGTTTCAATAATCTTCCTGTATAATCAAACACTTCAACCATAATTACATCAGAGGAGTTTCCAACGTTAAATGATTGTGTAGTTGGGTTTGGATAAATATATACTGGTGATAAAGGCCCCATCATTTTTCCAAGCGGGAGATCTGGCTCATCTGGACAACCATGTGGCATAGTAACAGTTACTGATTTAACTGCTTTGCACCCATTAACGCCGGTTACTGTTACAGTTTTAACGCCTGTAGTATTTACAAGCAATGTTGATGTTGTAGCACCTGTATGCCATAAATATGTTCCTCCACCGGATGCGGTAAGCGTAGTGGTTTGGCCCGGGCATATCTGTAAGCTGCCTGTAATATTTGCATGTGGCAATGGCAAGACGGTAACCGTTACCGATGTGCTTCCTTTACAACCAAATAAATTGGTAACCGTTACGGTATAAACTCCGCCAAGACTTGTTGTAATGGATGCAGCTGTTGAACCTGTACTCCAGACATAACTACCTCCAAAGCCTGCTGCTGATGATGTTAGTGTAGCTGTACTTCCCGCACAAATACTTGTATTACCTGTAATAGTTGGAGATGGAATTGGCCAGCAATACAAAGTTGTTGTAGCAGATGCCGAACAACCGTTTGCTGCCCAAACAGTAACAGTGACAGCGGTTGTAGGACTTGATGCACTTACTGCAACTGTAGAACCAAATGCACCGGTACTCCATTGGTAGCTAATTCCTCCGCTTGCAGTTAGTGTTGTGGTAAACGGGCCACATGATGCTGTAGCACCTGTTATAGCAGCTGTCGGCGTCTTCTTAACAAAAATAGATATTGTTGCTGTACTACTACAACCACCTTGAACCTGGCCGGTAACCGTGTAAACAGTAGTAGCTGTGGGATTTACCACTGCAGGATTAGACGTTGTTGAAAACGCCGGACCTGTCCATGTATACGTAGTTGCACCTGAAGCTGTTAATGATGATGCGCTTCCCGGGCAAACTGACATCGCGCTCGCACTCACAGTTAAAGATGGTACAGTACCAATTATTGTTGTAACAGTTGCTACGGCGGTACAACCGTTTACTCCTGTTACAGTTACCGATACGGGCCCGGCTGTGTTACTGCATATTGCCGTTAACGTAGACCCCGTACTCCATGTATAAGTTCCACCGCCGCTTGCAGTTAAAGTTGCACAACCCGAACATATTACCGGAGTACCTAAGATAGCAGCTGATGGTTTAGGTTTTACCACAATCGTTATTGTTTCTGTATCAGGACAAGGTCCCGATTTAGTTCCCGTTACGGTATATGTAGTTGTAACGGTAGGACTAACAACTACTGGATTAGTTGTTGACGTGAATGAAGGAGCAGTCCATGTATAAGATCCCGCACCATTTGCAGTAAGCGTAGTTGTAGCTCCTGCACAAATAGTATATATTGAAGCTGTTGCTGTAATTGTAGGAGTTACTCCCATAATTACATTAACGGTTTGGGTAGTTGTACATCCGTTTGTTCCGGTAACCGCTACTGAATTTACTCCTGCACTAGCACATATAGATGAAGTTGTTTGTCCACCAGGACTCCAGCTATAAGTTCCTCCCCCCGAAGCGGTAAGGATCGTACAATCAGAAAAACAGATCACGGTATTTCCTGAAATGGCAACTGTGGGAGATGGTTTTACAACAATAGTTACTGTTTCTGTATCTGAACACTTTTGCTGATTAACACCCTGAACTGTATATGTAGTAGTAACCGTTGGAGAAATAGCTAAAGGATTTAATGTTGATGAAAAGGCAGGAGGTGCGGTCCACGTATAACCGCCTGCACCACTTGCTGTAAGCGTAGTGGTACTGCCTGCACAAATTGTATAACTAGTTGCAGTTATAGTAATAGTTGGCACAGGTAAAACAACGATCGTTAGCGTTCGGGTATGCGTACACCCAAAGGCATTTACTGTGGTTGCCGAGTAAGTTGTAGTAACAGTAGGACATAATACTACCGGATTAGAATTGGAAGTAAATGAAGGAGCTGTTGTGGTATAAGAGATTCCACCACTAAGCGTAAGAGTTGAACAGTTCCCTGAACAAATGCTCGTGCCGCCCGAAATAGAACCTGTTAAGGTTGGTGCAGGATTAACTGTAATACTAACTGTTGCTGTACCTGTACATCCACCGGTTACACCGGTAACAGTGTAAACAGTGCTAACCGTTGGCGTTGTTACATATGGGTTTAAAGTAGAAGTGCCTGATGGTGACGTCCATGTATAAGTAGTGGCGCCCGTTGCTGTTAACGTTTCGCTTTGGCCAGCGCAAATAGTACTTGAGCTTGGACTGATCGTGAGTGAAGCTGAAGCGCCATTTATTGTAAGCGTATTGCTGTATGCAACATTGGGGCAAACAACAGTTCCGTTTGCAACACGTCTCACATAAACAGGATAACCTGTAAACGTACCCGGAGGAACGACTAAGTTTGAGTTAGTAGCTGCTGATACTGTAAGTGTTGGAACAAATGTAGGATTATATGAATATTCCCAATAATAACCGGTTGAGTTTGGATTATCCCCGGTAATTGTATATGTAGCGCTTGTACAGATCGCACTTGATGATGCAATAGCTCCCGGAATAGCAG
>JAULBY010017212.1:0-20376 GCA_032358315.1 Ophiocytium majus
TTGGTGCTACTCACTTAAATGAGAAAGCAGAAGTTCGTAAGTTGCATGATGTTATTGCTTCTAAAGATGAAAAACTTGCCGAAGCCATCCAACTCACACAAAGGGCGAAAGTCTTAGTGGAGTCAAAAGAACGCGAAATGCGTATCCTTAAAGAATCTAATCAGCGTGAAGCTGCGTTAGAGGAATTGCTTAGTCCTTTAAACAAGGAAAAAGCAGAAGTGATGCGTAATTTGCTCGAAAGCGTACAAACATCACGTTTGTCAAATGCTTTTGAAAAGTATCTACCAGCTGTTTTGGAAGACCGTTCAGTAAAAGCCACCAAGGTGATTACCGAGTCTGTTTCCATAGCCACTGGCGATAAATCTGCCCGCAGTCCAGATGCAGATTATGTTGAATCCCAATCCAACGTAATCGATCTAAAGCGTTTGGCAGGGCTGTAATTAAGATATAATAAAGGAGACTTAAATGTCACAAGAATTATTAGAAGGTCGTTGGGACGAAACTAAAGACGCACTCTTAGAAGGTTTATCCGGATCTAAGCGTTCATCAATGGGAGTAATCCTTGAAAATACTAAAAAGTATTTGCGTGAGAACGCATCATCAGGTTCTACAACATCTGGAAACATCGCTACATTAAACCGTGTGATTCTACCAGTAATCCGTCGTGTAATGCCAACCGTTATTGCTAACGAATTGGTAGGCGTTCAGCCAATGACAGGTCCAGTAGGCCAAATCCACACATTACGTGTTCGCTATGCTCAGTCATTGACTGACAATAGTGCTGCTGGCACAAGCGTAACAGCTGGCCAAGAAGCATTAAGCCCATTCACAATCGCTACAGCGTATTCCACAGTTCCAACAGCTCAAACTGTTGCAACAGGTTACACTGGTAACAACACAGCGAATATGGAAGGTACTGGCGGTAAGCAAATTTCCGTACAGATCTTGAAACAAGCTGTTGAAGCTAAAACACGTAAGTTACAAGCTCGTTGGACATTTGAATCTGCACAAGACGCACAAGCCATGCATGGTATTGACGTTGAAGCAGAGATCATGGCTGCTCTTGCACAAGAGATCACAGCTGAAATCGATCAAGAGATCCTCTTGAGCCTGCGTACTTTGGCAGCAACTGAGTACACATACAACCAAGCTACAGTTTCAGGTACAGCTACATTCGTTGGTGACGAACATGCCGCATTGGCAGTTTTGATCAACCGTGTTGCTAACTTGATCGCTCAGCGTACACGTCGTGGCGCTGGTAACTATGCGGTTGTAAGTTCAGCTGCGTTGACAGTATTGCAATCTGCAACTACTTCAGCTTTTGCTCGCACAACAGAAGGCACATTTGAAGCTCCTACAAACACTAAGTTTGTTGGTACATTGAACGGTGCTATGCGTGTGTTTGTTGATAGCTATGCTAGCGACACAACACCTGTATTGGTTGGTTACAAAGGTTCATCTGAAGCTGATGCTCCTGCGTTCTATTGCCCATACATTCCGTTGATGAGCTCAGGCGTTGTATTGGATCCAACAACATTCGAACCAGTCGTATCATTCATGACACGTTATGGCTTCGTTGAGTTGACCAACACAGCATCATCTTTCGGTAATGCCGCTGACTACGTTGGCGAAATTGCTGTACAAAACTTGTCATTCTCCTAATCAGAGATTGTTTGGTTTATCTACCCAGGGATGGGAAAGAGCAGAAAAGCACCGAAAGGTGCTTTTTTGTTGTAGCACTACTAAATAATTAAAACAACAAAGGAGAAGTACATGAAATATTGTCAAGCAACAAACACAGGTAAAGGTTTCTTCACACACGAAGACACAGCATCGGCACACTTATCAGGTCACCCAGGCGACATTTGGGCAGTAGGCGACGATAACAGTGCATGGATTGGCCGTGTATCTGGCACAGAAAAAACTTTAGAAGAAGCAACAGCTATTGTACTAGCAGCCAGTCAATCTGGCTGGGATGACAGCAATTTAGACGGCGAAACAGCTGAACAAAAAGTTGAGCGCATTGGTGCACGTCCAACCACTGTTACATTACCTGCGTAATACCTTCAGTACCTAGATAAAAGCACCTTCTGGTGCTTTTTTTTGATTACATAAATATAATCATAATATCAGAGGATAAAAATGGCAATAGAAATTGGTGCCGGAATTACATTCGGTGGTGGCATTGGCATAGGATCTGGAGATCCTGCACCAACTAATTTAATAGAATATCTAGTAGTCGGTGGCGGTGGAGCCGGCGGCGGCGGTGCTGGAACCGCTTCGGGCAGTGGTGGTGGTGCAGGAGGATTACTATACGGAGTTGCTGAGTTGGCTCTGGCGGCAACTTATACAGTCACAGTGGGATCGGGCAGCGCAGCGACCGGCGGAACAGCCAGCAACGGCAGTCCGTCTTCATTGTCTGGGTCTGGCTTGTCCATCACTGCCTTAGGTGGCGGTGGCGGACTTTCTGGTAGTGGAACCACAGGACAAAACGGTGGATCTGGCGGTGGCGCTGCTGCTGGCGGCGCTGCTGGTACATTTACTGGCGGATCAGGATATGGTTATCCCGGAACACCGGGATCTACTCAACAAGGTTATCCAGGTGGTAATGGTATAACAGACAATGTCACATATCGTAGCACAGGAGGTGGCGGCGGAGCTGGCGGCGCAGGAGAAAACGCCACCAGTTCAATCAGCGGCAATGGCGGCGACGGTTACACTTGGTCTGTCACTGGAAATACCTAGGCAGGCGGTGGTGGTGGCGCTTCTTGGCCTGGCAGAAGACCCGGTACTGGCGGATCCGGTATTGGCGGTAATGGTGGAAATGGCGATTTTTCTCCTGGCACAGCAGGCACTCCTGGAACTGGTAGTGGCGGTGGTGGTGGTGGATATGAGAGAAACAGCGGAGCTGGTGGAGATGGAGTGGTAATTCTAGCTATTCCAACTGCTGAGTATACCGGACAGGTTACAGGAAGTCCAACGGTGACAACAAGCGGATCTAATACTATTATTACATTTACTGCCAATGGATCATACTCTACCGCAGGAGCACCCGTAACAACAGGGTCAGTACAGTTCAACGGATCAAGTCAATATTTAACAATTTCAAACAACTCAAATTTAAACCTAGGTAGTGGTGATTTCACTCTTGAAGGTTGGTATAATCCAACAGTCACTAGCGGCCGCCGAATTAATTTGATGAGTAAATGGAATGACTCGGGTAATCAAAGAGGATGGAAATTAGATTGGAATAATGGTTCTTATGAATTCTGGTATAGTACAAACGGATCTGATTATCCCTTCTTATCCATGACAGGAACTTTTCCTGAAAATAAATGGACTCATATTGCTTTTGTTAGAAACGGCAATACAGTTTATTTGTATATTAACGGTATACAAACTTATACAACAAGTTTTACAAGTACAATATACGCCACCACGTCACAGTTTGCTATTGGTACTTGGTTTGATAATTCTGGCTCTGTAGCCGGAAGAGATGGAGTTTCTTATTATTCC
Organism: Ophiocytium majus; assembly: GCA_032358315.1. Taxonomy (NCBI): domain Eukaryota; class Xanthophyceae; order Mischococcales; family Ophiocytiaceae; genus Ophiocytium; species Ophiocytium majus. The sequence goes on from JAULBY010017212.1 coordinate 3,517, forward strand.
GGCTACATGAGTAATCTCCGTATGGTTACCGGAACAGCGGTATATACTTCAGCATTTACACCGTCAACTATACCACTCACAGCTATCTCTGGCACACAACTATTAACAGCACAAAGCGCCAGTACAATTACAGATGCAAGTACCAATGCGTTCACTATTACCAATGTGGGTTCAGCAGTACCTGCGACCAGTAATCCGTTTATTGGTGGGTCAACCTTGTTTAACGGAAGCGGTTCTTATCTTTCCGCCAGTGCTCCAGCATTGCCAACAGGAAACTCTAGCTACACCATAGAATGTTGGATTTATAATCCAGTAGCAGACAGGGGTGAAATTATTAACTGGGGAACTCAGAATAATAATCAACTAAATGCTTTTAGAGTTAACACATCTGGAAACGGACTTGACGTTTATTGGTGGTTTAGTGATCTTGGCACCGGAAATATAGGTCTAACACAAAATACATGGTACCATGTGGTATCGCAGTGGGATGGAACTACTAGAAAAATATTTGTCAACGGAGTACTAAGGGCATCGGATACTCCAACACCTCCTAACGTCACAGGAACAAACGTATTGATAGGTCAAATAAATTCAGATTACTTTACTGGATATATTTCAAATTTACGAGTTTGCAATGTGGCGGTTTACCCGGGGTCTACATACACAGTACCAGACGTACCACTTACAGCTATCTCTGGCACACAGCTATTGATCTGTCAGAGTACTACTAGTGTCACTGCTGATGCATCAACTAATGCCTATACCCTTACTAATAATAGTGGTTGTGTGGCTGCTGGTGCCAGTCCGTTTAATACTTTACCTAATTAATATTACAAAAGGAAAATTCATACCGTGGCTATATCAAATCCAAATCCAGTTCCTGTTGGGGATGTACCTGGCGTTCCAGTAACACCAGTACCACTTAGTACAATAGATGTTGCTCCGGCCCCAGTTCCTGTTGGAGATGTACCTAGCGTCCCAGTAATACCAGTACCGCTTAGTGCAATAGATCTAGAGCCAACTCCGGTTCCGACTACAGGAACAATTGCAACAACGCCACTTATTGTACCAGGAAGTCCAGGAATTCCACGCGGACCACGCGGACCACAAGGAGCCACAGGACCACAAGGTCCTGTGGGTGCAACTGGCAGTGGCAGTGGCAGCGGTAGCATAGGTGCCACAGGCGCAAGCGGTGTAGCTGGAACCGTGGGTGCTACCGGTTTGACAGGTGCTACAGGACTAACAGGTGCCACAGGCGCAGGCATTCAAGGCGCAACTGGGCTTACAGGTGCCACAGGCGCAGGCATTCAAGGTGCAACTGGGCTTACAGGTGCTACAGGTCTCGGTAGCAATGGTGCTACTGGAGCCTCTGGTATACAAGGACTCACAGGCGCAACCGGTCCTAGTGGTACGGTAACTTTTCCATTGGCCAACGGAACATCCAACATAAACATTGCTACAGCCAACGGTAATGTCACGGTCACGGCCAACACACAATCATGGTTGTTTGAAACCGATGGAGTTGTTACTCTGCCCAGTACAGGTCAGATCAGATCTGTGGGCAACACTGGCATAAGACTCAGTGCTGGTTCTAGCGATGCCACTGGTTTATTATTAGACAACACCGGTGATGCTGAGCTTTATGCCAACGCCAATGTAACCGTATACACTGATGCTGGAAACATAGGCTGGACATTTGATACCACTGGTAACTTGACACTACCAACCAATGGTAGCTTAAATCTTACCGGTGGAGAAATCAGACAAGCTAGCGACGAGGGTCTCCTCATAACAACCGTTGTCGATGATAATGCTACAAGTTCATCTATTGAGATGTCGCCCGGTGATACCTTGACCCGCATAGAACAATGGAGCAGTCAAGACAGTAACTCTTGGACCACCGCAGACTGGGCCACAGGTATTTACACAATTGAAGCCGGTCTAGGCGCAGTTCAATTTACCGGTGCTGCCAATATCATTAACTTTGTCAACTCCTTGCAAGGAACGGGTCAAATTTTCTTCAGTGTCAATGGTGGACCACAGTTGGTCTATGACGGAGCCAGTGCCGGTGCTACAAACATCAAATTTTACACACCCACCTTGCCAGCAACTGATCCTACCACAGTAACTAGTTTTGAATATTTCTACCGTTACAATTCGGGATTTGAAATAGATTATGATTCAGGCGAAGTTAATATCTATGCTAACAATGCCGACATTAATTTACAAACCACAAATCAGAATAATATCGATTTAAGCTCTGATCGTGACCTGACCATGTCGGGTAATGGAACAGTAGCATTATCAAACTCTAGCAACACCGACGGAATAGTTATCAATACTGACACCAATGGCACATTACATCAATGGAATTTTGACAACACTGGTAACTTAACCGTTCCAGGTATTATACAAGGCAGTGCGGATTCAGATTATGCGTTAAAACTTGGTGCATATCCAGATGAAACCGCAGCAGGACGATGGTTACAAGTTCGCAGTGGAGATGTAGCAGACCACATTCACCTTGATACCAGCAACAACTCAGCCTGGAACTTCTATGTGGGCAGTGACAATCAATATGTGTTGATTGGCAACACCGGTAATGTTAGCATAGGCAGTTATGATTCGGACGGAGGCACCCCTTATCAGTGGACATTTAATAATACTGGCAATCTAGTATTACCACGAACTGGTGTCGTTTATGAAACTAACATTCCGTTTGGCGGACTTGAAGGTAATACAATTGCCTTAAAGCCATCAGGTGGAACTAATGCTGATCAACAGTTGCTAGTCTACCCAACCGCAGGTGTAGACGCTAACCACTTGCATTTGACTTCGGGCAACTTATACAACACTGAACTATTCCTAGGCAATGACAACTTGTATGTGAAATTGGCCAACACCGGCGACATTGTTATCAATACCAATGACGACGGTGGCAACACAGCACAATGGACGTTTGGCACAGATGCTAACTTATCCGTTCCTGGTAACACATTCATATACACCCCTATCGCAACAGGCGGTGCAGGTGGTGACAGTATAAGCATCACAGCAGGTGCAGCCGGTCAAGGTACTTTTAATACCAATCCTGGTGGTAACTTAAATCTCTCAGGCGGCACAGGCGGATTTAACGATGACGGTAGCGGTGGACCTGGCGGTAATGTTAATATTACAGCTGGTGCGCCAGGCGAAGCAGGTGGTGTTGCAGGTAATGTAACAATTAACGCTGGCTCTAGCACTTGGACATTTGACTACAACAATAGACTATCATCTGGTCCACTTAGTATTACTAGTCAATACGGGCTTGGCACTACTGGCACAATCTTAGAAAATGGCGGCACACTTGAACTTATCGGTAACGGAACAGGCGCTGGCAACACCGGTTGTGTTGTTGTTGGTTGGAACAGCAGTTATGGTACACTAGGAAATGTTGCTCAGATGTATTTTAACCCAGCAGATAGTACTGGTAACATCGTTGTAACTACAGGTAATACCGATGGCACAAGTTACGAGTGGACATTTGATAAGACTGGTAACTTGACGGTGCCAGGTAATATTATAATGCCGCCCGGCGCATCACTTAGAGGATCGGGTGCAAGTCCTGCACCAAACATTAGTGGATTTGATAGTGCAAATTTTGGTAACATAGTTAGTGCGACTGGCAATATCACCGGTGGCAACATCATTACTGCTGGAAACGTGTCTGGCAACACAGCCGGCTTTGCTATTGGTTACAGAGATATTCCGCAAGTTAGCTTTGCTGGTAACACCACAATTGCCACAACCGATGCTGGCAAACACTACTACTCAACCCTAAGCACCGGTAATGTGCTGACCATTGCTAACAACGCAAGTCAAGGTTTCCAAGTTGGTGCAGCCATTACAGTGATCAATCAAGGCACAGGTAACATTACAGTAGCACAAGGTTCCGGCGTTACGTTGTATCTTGCTGGCAACGCCACATCAGGCAACAGAAGCGTGGCCACATTTGGTATGGCCACCTTGATCAAAGTAGCAACAGATACCTGGTTTATCAACGGCACAGGAGTCAGTTAATGAGCGGTGCAATGATGGCTCTTGTTAACAACAATGTGGCCACAGTTAGTGGACCTAGCCTGGTGCTAGATCTTGATGCGGCCACTTATACAGGATTGAGTGCCAGGTTCTCTGGAAGTAACAATCTAAGTGTGCCCAACAATGTGGCATTAAATCCAGGCACAGGCGACTTCACAATAGAATTTTGGGTATACTTAAATTCAACTACCAACAATGCCAGTTTCTATAGAGGGAACAACAACGGTGTTGATATATTCATGAATGGTTCGGGCAGACTGGCCATGGGGAAGGCTCAAGTTGCCACACTAATAACTGACTCAGTTACAATGACAACAGGAGCGTGGGTGCATGTTGCGGCAGTTAGAATTAGTAGCGTAACTAGATTATACAAGAATGGCGTTCAGGTTGGATCAGCAGGTGATGCAAACGACTATGTAACGGACTCTGTAAACTATATTGGCACACAAGGCGGTATACGAATCACAGGATTCATGAGCAACTTGCGTGTGGTCATTGGGCTGGGAGTTTACACCGGAGCATTTACGCCACCAACGTCACCGTTGTCAACAACACAAAGTTCTGGAACAAATATCTCGGCAATTACTACTCAAACACAGTTACTATTGCCATTAACAACCACACCATTCACAGACATTTCAACAAATGCGATAACTGTAACTAATACTGGATCTGTGACTTCGGCTGTAAGCTCTCCATTTACTGCAACAGATGCCACCGGAACTTATCCTATAACGGTAGTAAATCCCACACCCAGAATTTTGTGGAACAGTGCAAATGGTGGTGTGTTTAGAGTGACTACAGCATCTACTAATAATTTTATGTCGTTTGGGCCCGATTTCACCAGTAGCGCACAGGCTTTTACTGTGGGCATGGCCTACAAGTGGAACGGGGCCACAGCAGGTAGATTGCTCAATGCCAACACCGCAAGTCCAGACTTTCTCATGGGACTATGGGGATCGGGTACCTGTAGGATGAATATTGCGTTTGCGGGTACGTTTATTGGGTCAAGTAGCGATGCCGCAGACACTGCCTGGCACTTTATTTGGTTTACATGCACTGGCACTGTGAGTGCCACCCGAAGCAAAAGTTACATAGCCACAAACACACAACCCACAACCACCTATGGCACAGGCGCTGACAACGGTGGATTCAACGGTCTAAGACTGTTCGGCAGATTTGTCAACAGCACCACCAGCAGTGAAGAAGTTGATGCAGATGTGGGTTTTGTCAAAGTCTGGAACGGTGAATTGAGCTTGGCACAAATACAAGCCCAGTATGCGGCCTACAAAACAAGATTTGGCTACTAATTAATCAAATTTTAAACCAGCTTAGATATTGATGTATTTTATCTAACGGTGTAGTCCAATCACCCGGTGTTGGTTGTCTAAATAATCTTGCACTTGAATACCATGGGCTGTCATCGCGATTGAGCAACCAACGCCAGTCGGTACCAAACGCATTTAGTGGTATCCAAGTTGGTCTACCCATGGCACCACTTAGGTGCGCCACAGCAGTGTCCACACTTATAACAACATCCAAGTGATGCATGAGTCCAGCAGTGTCAGCGAAATCTACAATTTCATTCTGATAAACATGACAGTTTGATGACGTCATCTTGTCAACATCTTCGTCTGATGCGTCAATCTGTAAGTTAACCCAGTCATAATTTGGATTGCGTTGTACCAAGCTCAACTGTTGATCAACACTCATACCTTTGTGACGATTGATCCAACTGTCTCTGCGCCCACTGTAACAAAAGCCAACACGCAATTGTTTTTTAGGGCCTAGTATCTTACGCCACTTTTCAATTTTTTCGTTGTCAGCAACAATATAACTTAAATTTTTTGGTAAAGTTTCGAGTGTTAAGTTTATAACACTCGGAATACTCATAATTGGAATCCAGTAATCAAAATGCACTGGAGTTTGACCATATTCTATCAATTCAACCTGCGGCAAGTTATGCCGGAACAATGATAACAATGGTGTGTTTACAGACATTATTACTTTGGCTTGCTTGCCGACCAAGTCGTTTATAAATCTTACAAATTGTATGTTGTCTCCTAGACCTTGCTCACTCAACACAAAAAGTGTCTTGCCTTTGAGATCTTGCCCGGTCCATCTTGGTTGTGAATACTGTGGTAATTTTCCAGCCAAGTGTTCAAAGTTCCATCTGGTTTCGTATTGCGGCCATCCGCGCTGATAGTCGCCCGCCAACAAATACGCAACTGCTAGATTGAACGGCGGAGTAGTGTCGCCCGGACTTAGATGAATTCCGTGTTGTAGAAAAGGTACAGCACCCACAGGGTCGCCCAGTTCACGCAACACGTTGCCATAGTTATTCCAAGCATGCCTGTTGTTACGATTGATAGCAAATGCTTGTGCATAACAGGACAATGCTTGTTCAAAATTATTTTGTTCTCTACTAGAGTTACCAATTGCAACCAGTTCTTCATCATTCATAGGGTTATTTAAGTGTACACAGCATGGGTAGATTAAAATTTGCAATTCTTTATAAATACTTGTCCAAGCAATAGTGCTTTTATGCTGAGACTAAAACCCACAGCGTAGCGGCTAGAACCCGCATCGGACTTCTTTAAGGAGAAAACAACATGGGTCGTCCACTTAAAATTCAAAAAATTATTTCCACCGGTAATCCTGGTGTAGACAACGGTTTCAACGCATTTAATCAATTAACAGCACCAGCATTGCCAACAGGTGGCACAATGGAAGCCAGTATGTTCCTTGGTGTAGTTGGTGGTGTACAACCAGCCACAGTAGCTACAGCAGCATATCCAATTGTCAAGTGCGAAGTGTACATTGCCAACAGTTCCAGTGGTCAAGTACCAGGAATGATTATCCGTCAAAAAGGTGCTCGCAAGTATTTGGTAGCAACTGCAGCCGGTATTGATCCAGAAAATGCAGTAATTGGCAGCTCACCAAGTGTAGCATTGCGTATTGAAACACTCGGCAATACAAATTGGCAAGCCATGGGCGCACCAGCTGGTGCAGTGGTTGGTACAGTTTTTACTCCAACAGCAGCAGCTCCAGCAAGTACAACAGGTACAGCTCAAGAAGTTGGTACATGTGTATTGACTAGTGATTTAACACCAACTTCTGGCAACATGAGTATTAGCTTTTTTAACACATCAGATTCCACCGAGCAAGCAATCAGCAAGTTAACCAACAAGTTCTTGTCTGACTTTACTGGCGGCGAAACTGGCGGAAGTGCCAACACAGGCGATGTGTGGAGTCCTGCACTAGTAGCACAAAACGTTCGCTACGATGCTAACTTCTTTAGTGACGAAGGCACAGAAATTAAATCTGGCGCCGAAGCAGAAACATTTGCCAACACAACTGGCCAATTGTCTCTTGCTATTGTTGAAAATTACAACTCGTAATTTTATAACAAACCCAAAATCCCTACAGCTAAGTACTGTGGGGATTTTTTATGACTATAGCTTTTGTACTAGGCAACGGTGTTAGCCGAGAACATGTACCATTACCGGTACTAAGAACTTTGGGAAAAATATACGGATGCAATGCTCTGTATAGAGATTTTACTCCAGATGTATTGGTTGCAACTGATCGTCCTATAAGCCAGCAAATTCAAGAAACTGGATATGCACATAAAAATGTATTTTTTACTCGAAGAGTGTTGCCCAACACCGGCGCTCAACAAATTCCAGCAGAATACTATGGATTTAGTTCTGGGCCAGTTGCTACATCTCTAGCTGCCAGAGATCTCAATCGAAAAATTTATATGATTGGGTTTGACATGGGACCAACGCTCAACAACGGTTTTAATAATTTGTACGCAGATACAGATTTTTACAAGACCAGCAGTAGCCTCCCAACATTTACTGGAAATTGGATTAAACAAGTCACTAGAATTGCTAAAGATTTCCCAACAACGCAATTTTTTCGTGTTTGCGGAGAAACTACTGCACGAATTCCTGGGCTAGAAAACATACAAAATCTAAAACACATAGACATGTCTACGTTTTTAACCCGCATAAATACTCAAAAGGATTTGTAATGTACACAGGTAATTGTAAATTGTCAGCTAGAACTCATTTATTTGATATGGTTCAGCGCGGTCGCAGTTTAGGGCTAAATAACTTACGAGGACCCAAATGACCACATATAAACGCATAGACGGCGATTATGTAATTACAACGCTAAACGCTACAGACACTGTTGACATCAACACAGCAGAAGTAACAGTCAGCGGCAATCTAATTGCTATTGGTAATGTCCAATCCAATATCGCCCTTGCTAACTTTTTTATAGGTGACGGCCAATTTTTAACCAACGTAGTTGCCAATACAGGAACTGCATCAAAGCTTCAAAACGGAACATCCAATGTTGATATTCCTACACCCAATGGTAATATTGTATTTGGAGTAGATTTCCAAAGTAATGTGATGCGTATCAGCACCACCACTGTTGAAATTAACTTGAATACTGCTGCAACCAATTGGGCATCTGGTGCACTGGTGCTAACAGGCGGAATTGGAACCACTGGCAATATCTATGCAAATATCATGGTAGCCAATACATACAACGGTACCACGTTGAGTGTTTCTGGTAATGTCACTGGTAACAATCTTTACGGTAACAACATATACGCCAATGGAGTATCTGTACTTACATCAGACAGTACCATCAACGGCGGAAGTTACGCAGGATAATTGATTAAATGACTAACATTCTTATTTCTAAAAACAGTAACGTAGCCAATTTGGTGCCAACAACTACCGAATTAGCATACGGTGAGATTGCTGTTAACACACACGACGGCAAATTATTTCTTAAAATTGACCCAGGCACTGGTGAAGCGATTGTTTCGATTGGCGACCAGTCGGCCGAATATGTATGGTATGTAAGTAAAAGTGGTAACGACAACAACGATGGTAAAAGTCTTAGCTCGGCCAAATTAACAATTGAATCTGCTGTGGCAGAAGCCAACATAGTGGCAGAAGCAAGTGCAAATAATCGAGTCACTATTTTTGTCAAGTCTGGCGACTATACTGAAAATAATCCTATTTCCCTGTCAGCTCGAGTGACTATTGTTGGAGATAATCTTCGCTCAACCACAATTAGACCTGCTAATGTTACTGATGATATTTTTTGGGTCAACAATGGTTGCTATATCACTGGTTTCACCTTTAGAGGACATATCACTCCAGCTGCTGCTGTGGCATTTCCTGACACCGGTGCTGGCACAATTACTACCAGCCCGTATGTACAAAACTGTTCCAGTATAACTACCACCGGTGTAGGCGCCAGAATCGATGGCAGTTTGGCCGACGGATTAAAAAGTATGGTATTCGATGCGTACACTCAAATCAACCAAGGCGGTACAGGAATTCATATTTTAAATCAGGGCTATTCTCAGTTGGTTAGTATTTTTACTATCTGTTGCCAAGATGGTATTTTGGTTGAATCGGGCGGCACTTGTAGCGTTACAAATTCTAACAGTTCTTTTGGAACTTATGCTCTCAGAGCTGACGGCAAAAGCGGACCACTATATCTTGGCAGCACAGACGGTGCAAGTCAAACAGGTCCGTTAGTTCAGATTAAAAATTTAACGCAAGATCCGGTAGTTGGTACATCTGTAAGTTTTGATTCTGGAGTTACACTATATGACATTTATGATGTGACAAATGTATCCGGATCAACTTGGATAATAGAATTACCTGACAATTTAATAACACCAGTAACTGATAATACTGCAGCTGTTTTCTATCAGCGCAGTACAATTACCACAAGTTCACATACATTTGAATTTGTAGGTACTGGCAATAATCTTGGTAACGCACTGCCAAAAGATGGCGGCGTACCGGTGCAAGCAAACGAAATTGTAGAAACTAATGGAGCAGAAATTATTTTTACAAGCACAGATCAAAGAGGCGATTTCCGTGTTGGAACTCAACTTACTATCAACGGAGTACAAGGCACTATTACTGGTGAAGCGTTTGATAAAAGTCTTTTTGCTGTAATGACGCCGTATATTTTAGCAATCGAGGGACCATAAAATGGCATTTGGACTTAATGTTTTTAAAACTGTTACGTTTGATATAACTACAATCGAAACAGAAGTTTATGTAGCACCAGCTCTTTACAGTGCTATTGTGCTTAGTGCGCAAATTACAAACGTTACCGCGTCAACCGAATCGGTTACACTGCTTGTAGTAGCAACTGACACTACCGAAACTGAGTTGGTTAAAGATTTTGAAATTCCTCCATACGATGCTAGTTCTGCGTTGGTAGGAAAATTAGTATTGGAAACTGGATATGCATTAAAAATTTCAGCCAGCGCAAACAGTGCCTTAAAAGTTACACTAAGTATTTTGGAATCTAAGAACTAATATGCCATATAATTTGTCTGGAAAAGTTAAAACCGTAGCGCCTGCTGATGTATCACCAGACAGGTACGAATGGCTTCCACCTGGGCAAGCTGAACCCAATTTGGGATTACCAATTGCAAATGCACAAGTGCTGATTTCGCAAATAGACGGAACTCGTGGCTGGGCATCAATAGTTGGAACCACAGGAGCAACAGGTTATACTGGTGCAACAGGACCAAATGGAGCAACAGGTCTACCTGGTACCGCAGTTGAGATAACTGGCTCCGTACCAAATGTTAATGCTGTTTATCCAACCGGCGGACCCAACGATCCTCAAGGATTATTAGATTATTATTTTCCAAGTGCTGTAGCTGGGAACGGCGTCATTGATGATGCAACTGCTGACTTATGGGTTTATAATGGCGCAACTTGGTCAGACGTTGGCCAGATACAAGGACCGCCTGGTGCAACTGGCGTACAAGGAGCAACAGGTTCGGGTGCAACCGGAGTTCAAGGAGCAACCGGAGTTCAAGGAGCAACTGGCAGCGGAGCAACTGGTGCAACCGGTGCAACCGGTTTACGAGGAACAACAGGACCACAAGGAGCAACAGGCAGCGGAGCAACTGGCGCAACTGGTGCTGCAGGAGTTCCAGGAGCAACAGGCCCACAAGGAGCAACAGGCCTCAGAGGAGCCACCGGATTTAAAGGTGCTACTGGTTTTATTGGCGGAACAGGTGCCACAGGATATGATGGAGCAACTGGTAGCGGAGCTACTGGTGCAAGTGGACTACAAGGCGCAACTGGCACAATTGGTGCTACTGGTGCAAGTGGTATTCAAGGTTTTCAAGGAGCAAGTGGAGCAACTGGTCTACAAGGTGCTACGGGTTCGGGCGCAACTGGCTTACAAGGATCAACTGGTCTACAAGGGGCTACCGGATATGATGGAGCAACTGGCGCAGGAGCAACGGGTGCTAGTGGTGCAACAGGATTAAGAGGCGCGACAGGAACAATCGGAGCAACTGGCGCAACAGGAACAATTGGAGCAACTGGCCCAAATGGCGCTACAGGAGCAAGCGGCATACAAGGAACCGTGGGAGCTACAGGTGCCAGTGGTTTACAAGGATCAACTGGATTTATTGGAGCAAGTGGTCCAGCCACTGCAATCAACGCAACCGATATAAACACCGCTGGTACATATTATCCAGTGTTCATTTCTGCAGCAGGCACTAATGCTGTACCTAACGTAGATACTACCGGACTCTCATTCGATCCTAATACAAACACGCTGACTACCACAATATTTTCTGGAACTAGTACACAAGCTCGATACGCCGACTTGGCAGAGTGTTATCTAAGTGATCAACAATATTCACCTGGTACTGTGGTAGAATTTGGCGGCCACCAAGAAATAACAGTAACTACTAAGAGCCATAGCAGTCAAGTGGCTGGTGTTGTTTCTACTAATCCAGCTTATCAGATGAATTTTGGGCTCGAAGGTGATAATGTAGTCACTGTGGCACTAACCGGACGAGTACCTTGTCGTGTGGTAGGAAAAATTGCCAAAGGAGACTGTTTGGTTTCTAGTGTTATAACCGGAGTTGCAACAGCACTAGATTTAGAGCAATATCAACCTGCTTGCATATTAGGAAAAGCCCTGCAAGATTACGATTCAGACGAAATTGGCACAATTGAAATCGCAGTAGGACGTACATAATTTTTAGCCAGCTTGACTGGCAAGATAATTAAGTGCATGCGATTTCATATTCTAGGATTACCACACACCGTTACAAGCAAAGAATTTAACGCTTGCGCCTACACACAAAAGGTTTTTAAATTTGGTAAAATGATGACCGAACGCGGTCACGAAGTTATCCATTACGGCCACGAAGATTCTGATCTGCCATGCACAGAACATGTTACTGTATTGACCAACAAAGATTTTGAGATAGCCTATGGTGGATACGATTGGCGCAAAAACTTTTTTACTTACGATACAGGCGATCATGCTTATCAAACATTTTATGCCAATGCCATAAGAGAAGTTGGAAAACGCAAACAAAAAAATGATTTTATATTACCATTTTGGGGAGCAGGAACACGACCCATTTGCGATGCACACCCAGACCTTATTACAGTAGAACCTGGCATTGGATATGCTGGTGGACACTGGGCACGTTGGAAAATTTTTGAAAGTTATGCAATATACCATGCTTATTGTGGTCTTGAGGCTGTGGGCACTTGTAAACAAGACTGGTACGAGGCTGTAATTCCTAACTACTTCGACCCGGATGATTTTGAGTTTAAAGAACAAAAACAAGATTATTTTTTATTCCTGGGTCGTGTGTATGGAGGCAAAGGAATTGACATTGCTATACAAGTAACAGAAAAAATTGGAGCTAAGTTGGTTATTGCTGGACAAAATCCAGAAAATAGAACTTTTCCTCCGCATGTAGAATTTGTAGGATATGCTGACGTTGAAAAACGCAAGCAACTAATGAGTAATGCCAAAGCAGCATTTGTAGCCAGTCAGTATGTAGAACCGTTTGGTGGTGTACAAATAGAATTGTTGTTTTCTGGAACCCCAACCATTACCACAGACTGGGGCAGTTTTGCTGAAAACAATATCCACGGCGTGACCGGATATCGTTGCAGAACATTTGAACAATTTGAATGGGCAGCAAGAAACATTGGTAATATAGATCCCAAAGACTGCAGACAGTTTGCAGAAAACTTCAGTCTGGATCGTGTGGCAACCATGTACGAAGAATACTTTCAAAGTGTACTAGACGTATATGCTGGCAAAGGCTGGTACCAAGAACACCCAGAGCGTACACAATTTGATTGGTTGCGTAGAACCATTCCAGCCAAAGCATCAATTGCTCCAGCTGTTACTGTACCCAATACAAATTTAAAAAAAAAAGAATAGCGATGTACACCGAGCCTGAGTGGGCGTTTGGTGCTATACATTACGAATTAAGCAAATATCTATTCAACTGTGGTATCAATGCCACAGTGTTAAATTGGGAAAAACCTTATACACAACAAGAAATGTCAGAGTTGTCCAACAACATTGACTATTTCCATAGTACTCCATACGGCATTGACCTGCTGATTAAAAATTATGGTATAGCACCAGAGAAATGTATCGCTACTATACATGCCAAGTGGGATCTAAATCATTTGGTTCAATACGATCCAGATGTGGTAAATCGATTACACGGCTACAGTGCAGTAAGCGAGTGGTTGGTTGGCGAAAGTCGGTTGGCCGGAATAACTCGCATACCAATGGTTACTCCAGTGGCCATCAACTATGATACATTTTACAGTGAGCCTAGTGAAAAACTACTTACAGTTGGTTTTGCTGGTGCAATCAATAATGTACACAAAGACATCAAACGATATTGGTTGGCTGAACAAGCAACCAAGAATGCTGGGTTGGAATTTAAACTTGCACATGGATACCATAACAGTTATGTAACCATGGCTGGATATTATCAAACAGTAGATGCCTTGTTGGTATCTAGTACCGAGGAAGGTGCTGGATTGCCTGCATTAGAAGCCAGCGCCGCTGGCAAGTTAGTGATTAGTACCCCGGTTGGGTTATGGTTGTCAAAGAGCGGTAAAAGTGGACACACGGTTCCAATAGATGAACATGAATATGTAGAAGAAACTACAGCATTGTTAGAATTCTACAGAGACAATCCTAGTGCATATCGAACCAAATGTCTTGGCACACAAGAACATGCTCGTCGTTATGACTGGAGTGAAGTAATTGATAGTTGGGCAAGGTTAATGCAATGAAATACGATTTTATGGAAATAGGTACAAGTAATTTTGATACCTTAATTGAAACAGCCACCGATACTACACAAGGTATCAGTATTGAAGCTATAAAATATTATTTAGACTGCTTGCCAGACCGCCCTGGCGTTAAAAAAGTAAACTGCGCTGTGTCTCGTAGCAATCAAAAAGAAATGCTACAGGTGTTTTATGTACCCGAGTCAGTGATTGCTGAACACAATTTACCAGACTGGTTGCGTGGGTGTAACAGTGTTGGTGACTTTCACTTGCAGCATCGAAAGTTAGGCATAACCAATCTTGTGGTTAAAAAACATGTGCCATGCATACCCATTGGTGAAATATTTGATCAATATGACGTGACAGAACTAGAATATTTAAAAATTGATACCGAAGGTAGTGATGCAGAAATTATGTTGCACCTTTATGAATACTTGATTACACAACCCAACGAGAAAAAGCCACAACGTATTTTATTTGAAAGTAATGAATTGAACCCAATTCATCTGGTAGAACTGGTTAAAACAAAATTTATTGGAATTGGATATCGTGTCATTAGTAGTAACACCGATACTGTGTTGGAAATTATAAAGTAGATTCTATACTACGAATTTTGTTTCTTACCGCATCAAAGTTAACTGTAGACCATAGACCAGGGTGCATGGGTCGAGGCCATGTTCCAGAATCAATCCATGCATAGCCCAGGTGCTCATCGTTGAGAGTGGGTTGAAATTCATAGTCAACAATACAGAAAAAAGTGTGATACTCAAATCCTGCGTCTGCAGTGGTAAACTTTTCTAGAGGAATCAGTCTGAAATATTCAGGAACAAATCCTATTTCTTCTGTGCATTCACGATTCATAGCAGCCAATAAAGTTTCGCCTGCTTCTACTTTGCCGCCAGGTAATCCCCAAGCTCCTGGATGTTTTGGATCATTTCTCAAAAGATACAAGTACCGTTGAGTATTTACGGCATAGAACCAAACGCCAATTGCATTTACAGAGTGATTCTCCATCGGCCTCCCGGATATAGTCCTTGATAACTCTTGACCCATTCGGCACCAGTCCACTGGTATTGTAATTCTGTAGTTAGATTTGTAACATATTGAAAATTGTTAGGACTATTTTCGTGATTGAAAGAAACCACCCAACGTTCGCCGTTGTATTCAATAATGTCGTTGGCCTGGGCAACCAATGGGCTATTTACAGAACCTGACCATGCACTAGCATACCCATTGCTACTGCCAGTATCTTCAGTTAACAAATATCGTTGACCAATTGCAGCTACTGGTAATCCAGTGCCTGGTCCACTGACTAATGGATTAATTACTGCATTGATAGCACCCAATGTATTTTGTGGCACAGTGTCAGTATCTAAGTCAATCAACAAAAATCTATCGTCTGATGGATCATATGAAATGTACCCAACCACTTCGTTGCCATCGTCCATTTCTAAACTGATATAGCTGATACCAGGCCTTAATACTCCGTATGCTCCTACTACCGCATGCCATAACACATTACTTTGTGGACTAGTAACAGGTTCTAAACTGTTGTTAGTTTCGTCAACCACTTGTGGTTCTCGTAGTGCTTGTAACTTGTTGTCAATCAATAACACTTGATAGCTGTATGGTGTAATAACTTGTCTAGTACCTAATAATAAATCGTTGTCAATGACTGCATTTGCAGCATCACCTTGTGCATCAAATATGTTGGCAATAATACGTTCAACAACTCCAAGCTTCTTGACTTTAGCAGGACTTGAAATCCAAATAGGCAAATTAAAAGTAAGAGTAGCAATGTCAATAGGATTTTCTGTACCTTGCGGAATAGTTCTAGAACTCCATTGAACACTTTCTAACTCACATACGCTTAAACTGGTCCAGTCCAGATAGTTATCAGTGCTTTGAATTTCCAACGAAGGATTAAAAAGTACCAACATCTGTTCTAAAATTTGCATTTTTTGATTTGTGTTACTGGTCCAAATGTCTAACTTTAATGTTAACTTATACGGAACCGGCATCAACCGTTCAATAGTAAATGCATTGCCTTGTGTGGTTTCATAACTGTCTGTGGCTTCGTCGTAGGTACGTTGACGCACAGCGGTTTTACTTACAAAGTATGGTTCTTGCATTCTAGGACGATCATAATCAAGTCCGGAAATGTAAAAAGTCATCAGCGGAGTAGCAGGCATGCTTGAGGCAGAGTTTTCTTGAAGAATAACCTGTGCTTGTCTACTAGCATCACCGTAACGCACAGGAACTCTGACTAGAGTATGATCGGTACCTTCCTCATTACGGCCATATTCAACTTGGAAATTACTAAAAATTCTGGCAAACTGCAAAAGAAATCTGCGTATCTGTTCGTCATAGAAAAATAATGGTGTCAATGCTGGCATGGTTAACCTCCGTTGTCTGCTCTAGGTTTAAGAATCTCACTGAGACTTTGACGACTTGGTATTGCGCCACGATCATTAGTTTGTACAGTATCGGTGTTGTTAACAAATCCAGCACGGAGTGTTTTTGCATTTGATTCAAAATCGAGTCCGGTCCGAACAGCATCTTCAATTTTAATCCAACGACGTCCGTCGTATCTAAATAGTCTATTAGGGAAATAATCCAGGCGCAGAGAATA
>JAULBY010017223.1:0-20375 GCA_032358315.1 Ophiocytium majus
CCTGTCTGATTTCCTGGTCACACGCACCGTGTGCAAAGGGCTTTCCGCGCCCTAAGCGGAGTTTAATCAGAGTACACCACACAAGCGGTGTTGCGACTGAGCCACACACAAGCGAAACGCAAAAACTTCAACTTCAACCCGGTGCCCACATGTCTCCATGACCAACACACAAACTTCAACTATAACTTCAACATCCTGGCGTAGGACAACATGTTATGATGTGTGACTTGAAAATGGCGGAGCTGCTGCAGCAGCAGCTGGGCGGCGGGTTGGCTTCCGCGGCTGCAAGCGTGTGCCGTCTGCTGCCTCTGCGACACCATGGTGACGCAGCAGCTGCAGCTTGTGACTCACCCACCATATTTAAACAAGCTCCGCACGATGACACCCGCAGCAGCTGCAGGAACAGGGATGGCAGCAAGAGCGGCAGTGCTAGCTCGCTGCTTATGGAGCAACTGAGAGCCAGCCTGCTGCAAGAGGAGCTGGCACCCGCAATGGTGAATCCCGACGCAGCTCATGGTCTGTACTTGGAAGGCAAACACCAAGCTGCTGCCGCGGCGGCAGGAGCAGGGGCAGGAGCAGGAGGTGCACAAGCAGGACCAACATCAGCAACAACGCCAGCAGTACAAGGTAACGCAGCTGCTGCTTCTGCTGCAGCTACACAGGCGGGACCAGCGTGGCTGTGCGGCATGGTGCAGGGGCTGCTGCTGCTGGGCACCTGGGGCCCGGATGCGCCCCACCACCTGTGGGCCGTGGTGCAGGCCGTGGTGCTGCCAGCAGCTGCCAGGCACCTGCCTTCGGGCCTGGTGCTGCTTGGCTCTGCTCTGGTCCTGCCACCAGACGTGCTGCTTCCCAACAGTGCGGCTGTGGAGTTGCAAACAGCGTGCTGCCTGGAGTTGCTGCGGCAGGAGGCACAGACGCGCAGCAGCAGCAGCAGCAGCGGCAACGGTGCGGGCGCACTTGAGGTGGCGACGGAGCTGCTGCGGCACCTGCTAACAACACCCGCAGCAGCGGCGCTGCAGCCGCAGCTGGCACACAAAATCCTAGCAGGCGCCGCCGATCTGTTTACTTCATGCAGCGGCGGCTGCACAGCAACAGCGACAGCTGCCCCACGGAGTCGGCACTCCACTGCCACCGCCGCGGCTGCGCAGCCACCGGGCGCCGCGCGCCAGCTTCAGGCGTGCCTGCTGCTCATGGCAGCGGCGGTGGAAGCGCAGAACGATCCTCAAGCTGCGGAAATTGCCGCGGCAGCGGCGCTGGCAGACGGCGTGGACTCCGGAGCGGCTCTAGGCGCACTGTGCGTGGTTTTTTCGGCAGGTGGCGCGGCGGGCGCCACAGCGCCACCGCTGCCGCTGCGTCCGGAGCTGTGGCGGTGCATCTTTGAGGGGGTGGCGCACGGGAAGGGTGCGACGTGCAGGCGGGCGCTGCATGTGATGAGCCAGTGCATTGCGTGGCTCGCTCGACAGCCGGCAGGCAGCACGCTGTATGTGACGGCCTCACCAGCGGCAGTGAGGACAGTTGCAACTGCAGGAGCCGCAGCAGCGGCGGCAGGAGCGCACACTGCAGATGGAGGGGGAGTGATGGCGGCAGGCACAGGCGCTCAGCGGAATGGTGACGGCGGGCGCGCCCCACAGGCAGTGGTGGCAAGGGCAGGCGAGGCGGCAGCAGCAGCAGTGAGAGGAGGCGCAGCAGCGGCGGCGGGAGCGCGCACTAGAGGGGGAGCGGCAGTGGCGGCAGCAGGCGCAGGTGCTGAGCAGAATGGTGGCGACGGGGCTGTGAGCATGCGGGGGATGGCGGCGCAGTGGCGGCACTACCATGCTGCGCTGGACGCGCTGGAGTGCGAGTCCAAGCAGAATCTCATTGACCAGGTTTGGCCCTCTGTGGGCGCCATGTTGCAACAGGCCGCGGCGGCGCAACGCCCGCCGGCAGCACCACCACCGACACCAACTGCAGCCGCGGTGGCAGCAGCACCGGGAGCTGCAGCTCTGAACGGCGCGGCACCACCGCCACCATCACCGCCAGCAGCAGCGCCGGCTGCGGCGGCAGCCGGCAGTGTGGAATACCCCCCCGGCGGTGTCTCTGGCGCCGTCGGCGCGTGCGCAGCCTCTGCTCAACAGCAACTGTTGCCACCGTCGCCGCTCACCTTCCAGTGGCTCGCGCTCCTGCTGGAGCGCGGCATGCGCGCCGAGTGCAGCAGCGGGCGGCGCGCGCGCGTCGCGGGGCTCCTAGCGCTGAGCTCGCCACCCGCTGGCATCAGCTGCTCAGCAGCCGCGGTGGCGCTGCCCCCCAGTACTGTGCACCCCGCGTGGGTCGCCACGGCGCTGCTGCCGGCGCTCGACCGCACGGCGTGGTTCCGCGCAAACCCGGGGGGGGAGCCGCTGTCGGGGCCACTGCTGCGGTGGCTGCGCGCCGTGCACGCTTGTGCTGAGCATGGCGTGCACGGTTGTGCTGAGCGCGGCGTGCACGCTCCTGCTGAGCATGGCGTACCTGCTACTGCTGAGCACAGTGCGCAGTCGGCAGCGGCGGTAGCGGCGCGCCGCGCGCTCCTGGCGGGCGTGCTGCGCGGCATCGAGAGCGGCGCCATTTTCGTGGGCGAGGCCATCCGGGTGTTCTTTGAGTCGTACCTGCCGGAAAGCCCTACCGCTGAGCAGCAGCAGCGGCAGCAGCGGCGAGCGGTGGCGGCAGCGGCGGTGCCGGCACCGGAAACCGCCTCTGCTGAGCAGCAGCGGCAGCAGGAGCGAGCGGTCGCGGCAGCGGCGGGGACGGCGGCGGGCGCCACGGAGGTGCGCGCGGCGGCGCGCCTGCTGCCGTTTCTGCAGCGGCTGCTGCACCTCGTGCTGCCGGCACCCGCCGCACGGGAACTGGTGGCGCGGGCGATCGTGCGGAACGCCGCCAGTTACGATGAAACCTCCAGCGGTGACGCTGGCGCGGGCGCGGCGGCGATGTGCGACGCGGCGGTGGCGCTGGTGCGGGCGCTGCCGCACGATTCGTTTGCGGCGCTTGTGCCAGAGCTCGCGGCGTGGCTGGCGCGCATAGGCACAGCCGCAGTTTTGGGTGAGAGCGGCGGCCACAGCAGCAACGGCGGTGTCGGCAGTAACGGCAGCAGAGGCGGCAGCGGCGGTGGCGGCAGCAGAGGTGGCAGCGGCAGCGGCGGCGGCAGCAGTGGGGACGGTGTGTGCGTGGCAAACGTGGAGGGCGCGCAGTGGGCGGTGCAGCTGGTGCTGAGCAAGGTGACCGACTTTCTGGGTCAGCGGGACGGTGCAAGCGCACATGACGTGGACCACGAGGCGCAGCTGCTCAGCAGGCTGGCGGTGGTCGCCGCCGCCGCTGCTCAGCAGTACACATGCCATTCGCACATCCCAGCAGCAGCAACAGCAGCATCAGCAGCAGAGTGGACCCTTTTGGCACCCGTCACCGCCACACTGGTGGACTGTCACAGTCGGGCGTACAAGGACCAGGAGCGGGTGCAGCGGGCGCTGAGCTTCGCCACGCACTGGCTGCGCTGCATGGCGCACTCGGTCACACGTGCGCCAGACAGCACGGTGCTGGCTGTCGACAGCGCAGCAGTGCTGTGCGCGCCGCTCGGCGCCTGCGCCGTGGAGGCGGCGGCGCTCGTGTCAGCGCGCGTCGCCGCACGGCTGCTGGGCAACGGCTGTGCTCAGCAGCACGTCAGCACCAGCCGCGGCGATGCGGACGCGGACGGTGACGGCAGTGGCGTGGCGCTCTGCTCAGCGCTGGGCGCGCTCGGCGACGCGTGCACACTCGGCCTGCTGCAGCCGGCAGCTGCGTGCTCAGCAGCACTCGGCAGCGGTGCGCTGCTGGCGCGCTGCGCAGCCGCCCTCGAGCGCTCGCGCGCTGCGGTGGCGGCCGGCCCATCCGCCGATGACGCTGCGGAGTTTGCCGTGCAGACTCTGTGTGCGCTGCTGCGCTCGGCCGCCACTGCTCAGCAGCACCGGCAGCACCAGCAGCATCAGCGGGACTGTGGGCCGGCACACGCCCTTGGAGATGTGGCGGCGGCGGTGGCGGCGGTGGCGCTGGCGCCGGTGCCGCGCGGGCGGCGCGCGGGCGCGCTGCGGTGGCGGTGCCTGGAGCTGGCGTCGCAGCTGCTGCTGAGCAGTCTTGGTGACTGTGCTCAGCAGCAGCAGCATGCTGTGACGTCAGCGCTGGTGGCAGCCGTGGAAGGGCTGCAGGAGGCACCAGAGGAGAGTCTGCCGTGCGCGCTGCGCGGCGTCGGCGCCCTGCTCGCCTACCACGCGCACATGGAAGCGATGCTGCCGCCGTGCGCAGCAGCGGACGACGGCGGCTCTGCTGCTGAGCAGCAGCAGCAGTGGCGTGCCCAGCAGAAAGGAGGGGTGCAGGTGCTGGAGTGGGCGGTGCAGCGGGTGTGGGCGGTTCTGGAGCGTGCGGACCGCGTGCCGCCGGCACTGGTGGAGGCGGTGAGTGACCGACCCATTTCATGTGCCAATATGCGTGTATTTTGCAGCTTGTGTGTGAGACAGCATATTTGATGTGGCATGTTGTGTTCGGTTGGACGTAAGCAGCGAAGCGCGGTCCGCCTTTTTATTGCCACAAGACTCACTATGAAGTTGGTGAATTGTGACCTGCGTTTGAAATTTCGACTCGAGTTCAAGCTGGGGATGAGGCCGGAGTGAGAGTGGCCACCAGACAGTACTTGCACCTCATTTTGCTACATCAACACTGCGATTCTTGAGGGTCACAGTGCCAACACGCTGCAAACCGCCCCCTCTTGCTCGCCTGCCACGCAGACACCCTACACTCTGGCAAACTCACTCTTACAACCAGAGCGCCTGCTGTTTTCTGGCACACATGTGTGTGGTCCCCTGCCAGACCAGTGCAACTTTGTCACAAACAGGCACCATGGAAACCACCCAAAGACATGACGATGCCACCCCAACATGCCACCCACCCTTCTTTTTGTGGACAAAGCCACTGACTTGTACCCTGTTCCCACCTTTCTGCCGCCGCAGGCCGTCGAGGCTGCATTTTCGCCCCTCGCCTCCCCTTCCGTCACGCAAACAGACGTGCTGCCGCGCCTACTCCGCCGGCTCTCCCCTGCCCCCCCCCCCCCCCCCCCCCGCCCCCCCCCCCCCCCCGCCCGCCACGCCATCATAGCCCTGTGCTCAGCATGGGAGCGCACCGATGCCACCACCCTCACGCCTGCGTACCACGGTGCACTGCTGGCGCTGCTGCTCAGCGCCGCGCCCCCCCCCGAGGCGCCGTTCGGGCCGCCAACTGCCAGTGGTGGAGTGGCAGCGCTGCCGCCGTCGCTGCGCGCCGCGACGCCCGTGCCGCGGCTGCTGCTGCTGCGGTGGCTGGAGGTGGCGGCACTGCCCCGGGCGGTTGCGGTTCCGCGGCAGCGGCTGCAGTGCCAGACGAGCGTCCTCAGTGCTGAGCAGTCCCACACAGCTGCTCAGCAGCAGCGGCAGCAACAGCGGTGGGCGGGCCTGCTCGACTTTCTGCTGCGGGGATTGATCGCCGTGGCGTCGCGGCCGCCCGCGCCCGTCAGCAGCGGCGGCGGCGGCGGCAGGGAGTCAACCGCAGACGTGTCGCAACTGCACGCGTGGCAGGCACTGCGCGTGCTGTGCCCGTACGCCCTCGTGTGCTCAGCAGCTTGCGTGCCGGCGGCGGTGCCCGGCAGCACCGGCAGCGCTGTGCTGGAGGCAGAGCTGGCGGCGGCCGGCGCGGTCGCCAACCGCGCGCGGTGCCACCTGCAGGTGCGGGTGGCCATGGAGTGCGTGGGCGGCGTGCTTCTGGCAGCTGACTGCCGCCGCCACCACGCCGCCGCCGGCGCCGCCGCCGCCTTTCCAGGCACGGGTGGTGCTGCCACTTCCAACGGCGACTGCACAGAGCCTGGCCGTGCGTGCAGCAGCGGCGGCGGCGGTGACGGCGGCGGTGGTGGCGGCGGCGGTGGCAGCGGTGGTGCTGGCGGCAGCGGCGGCCACGGTGGCACCGGCGGCAGTGGTGGTCATGGTCACGGCAGCGGCAATGGATTGTTGGAGGTGCTGCTGCGGGAGTTGGAGGACCCAAACATGCACCTGCGGAGCGTAGATTCCGTGCTCATCATGCTCGGCTACGCCCTGAACGCCGGCGGTGACGATGGTGACTGTCCTGGCCCCTGTGTTCCCAGCACGGACGACTCATCTGGCGTCGCGGATGAAGGTGGCAGTGCCGCCGTGCCAATGCAGCGGGACGCCTGCAGCGGTGACCAGTGTGACTGTCATAGCAGCGCCAGTCCTCCCGCTGACCTAGTAGGCAGTGGCGCCGCTGCCTGCCCGCCGCAACAAGACAGCGGCTGCCCGCCGCCCCGCGCAGTGCCGAGCGTGGCCCCTGTTGCTGCTGAGCAGATGGGGGGTGCGCCGGGCGCGCTGCTGCCGGTGGCGTGCTGGCCGCGTGCTGCGCTACTACGGCTGGTCACAGTGTTGGTGCCGTGGCTGGGGGTGCCCCACAGCACCTCCCGCGTGCTCGCCCAGCTGTGCCTGCACCGCGCTCTGTGCCTCCTCGCCGGCACGGCAACAGACGGTGGCGGCGGCGGCGGCAGTGATGGCGACGCTGGCGCTGAGCGTGGGCGCGAAGCAGCCCAACAGCATCCACGCCACCAGCAGCGCCAGCAGCAGCAGCGGCAGCCACGGGATGGCGGTGTGCATGCTCGCCGGCAGCAGCAGCAGCAGTCAACGGCGTGGTGGGCGGCGAACCGGGTCCCACAGGAGCTGGCGCCATTCACGCGGATCGCACGCCACTTGTGCGAAAATGCTGACGTTGTTGCGCTGCGCGGGAAGCTGCGCGGCGCCTTCGCGCGCCGGCGCTTGAAGCGCCAGTGCAGTGCCCTGTGGTGCCTCGAGGGAAGTGCGTCTGCCACCGCGGCCGGCGGCGCCACGGCAGCGGAGGGCGCGGTGCGGGAGGCGCGTGGCGGTGGCGAGCTTGAACTGGGTCGGAGGCACGTCACGGAGGCTGTGAGGGCGGCGATAGTGGAGCTGCGAGCTGCTGAGGAGGCAGCGGAGGCTGCTTCTGGCGGCGGCGGCGGCGGCGGCGGCGGCTGTGCCAGGTAAGGGCTGGGAGGGGAGGGAGAGGGACACTACTACCTTGTGAAGTAGGTGGATGCCCTTGTCGTCACTTTTGTGGCAGGAATGGCATCATTATCGTATGGTAGGGACGAGGAACGCGGTACACTGGCGTAGTGCGGCAGCTGGCCTGTGCTTCGAGTGATGCGTGTGCTTTTATTAAACTCCGCGTTGGGCGCGGAAAGCCCTGTGCACATGGAGTGCGCCTGAAGAAGGCCAAACAAGTACTCTCATAGCGGCCTACACAGTACTACCAGCACCGCATGGCACCAGAGCGCCCAGCCCGCCGCCCACACACCGGAGCCAGATTCAACGCTGCACAGCAGTACACACCAATCGCCCTTTCAGAAAGCAATGTGTACTTGCGTCGAGGCACAAGTTCCGCGCGTTTGTGGTCAACACGGTGGGAAATGCAGCTCAGTCCATCCATACCGTTGCCGCTGCACAGCACAGAGCACAACATGCGCTTGACACGCGCATCATCAGCGTTGTCTGCACGAGCGCGCACAAACCCGGTTGCACGCCTCTCCTGCGCTGTGTCCGCCACCGCTGCCCCTGCCAGCCGCGGCAGCCAGGCCACAGTTGAAGTTACACAACTTGAAGTTGCTGATGAGGAAGCTGTCTACCAGCGCAAGGTGCACACGCCGTGGGCGCGCCTCGACTTGGCGGTTCCAAGCAGCAGTGCTGAGGACCTGAGGAGGAATGGCTTGGGCCTGCAGAGGCTGCCGCTTGTGCTGTGTGCATCGCTCGTTGCGGATCCCGTCACCCTGGGCGCCCTTGCGCGGTGAGTGTGTAGCTGATGGGCCGCAGATGCCTCATAGGTAGTGGTGGGGCACGGCGTATAATGTACTGGTACTTCAGAAGTATTTGGTATGTGATACGAAGTACAATATACGGCACGTGTCCACGTATTTCTGTGCCCAAAAACGCAATATGCGGCGTATTTTCTGTGGTCACATTTCCATTTGAATACTACAAGGATGTTGTACGCCGTATTACATACCGGTGGTACTTGTTGTACGAAGTACAAAATACGGCACATTTCCACATATTTCTGTGCCCAAAACGCGATATGCAGCGTATTTGCTGCGTACAGACTTCTATTCGAATATGCTATACGCCGTATGGCATACGTCAAAAATAAGGCGTACAATGCAAGGTTCAAATGCCGTGACCCATCACTCCTCATCGGCTTTTCAGGGGAGGTGTGAGAGTGGGGCGAGGCATTGCGGAGTGTGTGTGAAAGCACCTGTAGAGCCAGTGAGAGAAGGAAAATACCATAGTTGTGTGCCAATAAGTGAGGCATTCCAGAGGGTGTGTGTCAAAGTAACTGGCGAGCCGGTGCATCATTTGCCAAAGCAAACTACCATGGCGCGACTTGCATTGACACTATACCCATGAGCAGTAAGTGGCTTCAGTAGTTGGGCATGCTGCCAGTGCATGTGGTAACCTCGACGTGCACATGATCACCCATCACACCGTTCCATCCTGTACAGTGAGTTTGAGTGCCCTCCCTCATTTCACATGATTTGTACCAATATGTTTCCGCCTTCTAGGTTACAGCTACTGGTGTCACTCAGCGACAGGTCCACCGGCGGTTCGTACTCTCAATGGTTGTATCACCACGTAATGTTATGGGGCCCTTGATGTCTCTCACTTGTAAATACAGAGCTGGGGGCAGCTCAACTAGTTCAGCAGTACCTCATGCTGCACGATAGCTGCTGGTGCTCCATCCAATGATTGCCTAGGTTGCCAGGAATTCACTGACAGCTGGCCCGTGTCACCCGGCACCTACCTACTTTTGCTGACATATGTCAGAGCTTAGTGAGATACAGGGTGTTAAGCTAGGTTCACAAGCTATCATTTTGCATACCATTTCGGTAACTTCAGGCGCAGCGCGCACATTGCAGCAGCGCAGGCACACCTGCGCGCTGACAGTCTGCTGAAAACAACCCGCTGTGGCGGCCAAACGTGCTGCCTCGTGCTACTGGTATGCTGCTGATATCCGCTGGGTGCCTGGTCGACTTGCCCTTGTCGCTCCGCCCGCAGCACGTGCGAGATTGTGGGCGCTGAGCTCATGCTGGTTCCGAACCTGTCTGTACTGCAGCGAGGCGACTTTGCTGCGCTGAGCATGCATGCTGCTGGGGTGAGTGTTACAGATAGGTACTTGGAGTAAAAAGTGATTCAACTACCATGGATGAGCTCGTAACAACCGGCCTGCTTTCGACGAGCACGTGCAATTCACCTGCGGCACCACTGTCTTTGCCAAGCGATGGCATATTATAACATGGGACATGTGCATTGGCTTTGCTGCGGGCATCGTGTGCGTGCACCTGGCATCCTGCAACGTCACTCAGCACCACTCGCTCAGATGTCATTGTCTGACACCACTTGCTTACCTGTTCACTGCACACATGACACCATTACGTGTGTACTACAGGCTGCTGCCTGCAGCAGCTGACTGCGGCCAGGCATGACGCCCACGCCCTTTTCCATTGTCCTGTGCTGCGACCGCCCTTTGCAGTGGCTGCCAATAGCAGAGCTGGCTCCAAAGGACACTGCTGACTACCTTAATGCTGCCAAGCGTGACGGCTACAGGTGCGCGCTCACTTCTTACACACCAACTTGAAGGCAGCATGCTGTCTTTGTTGCCCCGGCATGCTCTTGCAGCAGTGGCTGTGTCGTAGCACTCGTAATACTTGAAGTACAAAGTAGCCATGCTGCTGCACTGCTGGGCTAGCGCAGCTGAGCCAGCAAGGGAATGCGTTTGGTGGCGCCCACATGCTAGTTCAGACATTCCATTTCCTAGGCAACGATGACCTTGTGGCTGCTACTATACTTGACTGAAGTAAGTCATCGGTGTTCACAGGCATATACTTCGAAGATCACTGCATATGTGGCACATGCCAGTGCTTTTGATCAGCTCTCTTTTGGGCGAGGATATTCAGAGGCTCATGCCTTTCTCTGTACCAAGCATTAGTAGGCTGCAGCACCTGTCTGGCCGCCTTGGACAGGGCCAGTAGGGGTGCGGCTGCTGTGAAGGCGGCGGCGCCAGCGGCGGCAGGGGCGTTGACAGCGCGCACATGTCCGGTAGCGGATCGCACACGGGCCGCAGCACCTGCCCGGCCGCCAGGTGCTGCAGCCTTATGCGCAAGTTGCTAGCAACCGTGCGCCGTTGAATGGTGATGCACGTGCTGACCCCTGAAAATTGCCTGATATGTGAAACGTGCGATGAGTCGTTGCATGTTGCTGTGGGCGCCATGTCACTTGCGTGCCATGATGACCATGGTGTCCCTGCAAGGAACCCTGTGAGGTAGGGACACCAGACGGCTGTATGTCCTATGGCGGGCCGGCCTGCCCACTCGGACGCCTCTCGACCTGGCTCCAGTTGTGGTGTCGGCTCCGGTGGTGGCCCCCCGTGGTGCCGCTATCCTTCGCTACGTTGCACCGCATTCTGACCACTGACAGTAGTACCTACCGCCCTTTGCGCTGCTGGTGTTCCTCCGCTGACCAGCATTATAGCGCTGGAGGCCTCGCCATCATCTGCCTGCCTGTCCAACTTCAACTTCCCAGAAAAGGCGGTTCTCCTGCTGGGGGACGAGAAGCGCGGCGTGCCGGCGCCGCTGTTGAGCGAGGCAACCGCCTGCGTGCGGGTGCCCCGGCGAGGCGAGCTCAGCACGTTGAACTGTCACGTCAGCGGCGCGCTGGCCATGTGGGAGTACTGCAGGCAGAGCATGGCGCGAGACGAACCTGCGACGGCCTCATGAGCCCTCAACTTCAAGTTGAACAGCCTCATGAGCCCTCAACTTTAAGTTGTACATGGACAGCGATGTGCCATTGCATAGGCGTTCAACTTCAAGTTGAACACGGTCAGCGATGTGTCGTTACAACAGCGGACCCCTCGGAGGTGTGAGGTAGGTAGGGACTCCAGGCGGCGGCAGATCCATGGCGGGCCGGCCTGTTCACTCGGACGCTCCGCACGCCTCTCGACCTGGCTCCCATTGTGGTGGCAGCTCCCGTGGTGGAGGCGTGGCGGGGCTGCACCATCGCAGCTGCACGGTAGCACCTTAGGTACCCGTGCGAGGCAGGCGCTTCTGGGCATGGGAAGCACATGTCAGACCCTGCACCAACACGTTGTGTGGCCATGTGAACGAAATGCATTGTATTAGGGACAGCATGTGCATAGCATGTGGTTGCGACCGATGTGCCACAGTGTACACAGCCGTATGCCGAGGCTGTGCAGTACATAGCAGTGTAAAAGCTGTTCCATTCATCTCTCAGCATGCTGGCACTGTCCAGCCTACATAAAATACACAGATACATACATGCATGTACTTTTATTGAACTTTGCTTAGGGCCCCGAACAGCCCTGTGCACATGGCGTGCTTGTGACTGCCAATAGCATGAGCAATCGTGTACCTTAGGCAATGTATTTATGTGCATATGCCATGACAACACTCCAAACACTATGCCTGACAGGAAGTTGTCTGGTGCTGTTCACACATGTCATCAGCAGCTGGCATCAGGCCCCGCCATTGTGAGGCTTCTGTTCTGCAGCCCGCGCAGTGGCTGCGTCGTCATTTCCGACGACGTCCACGAAAAGTGCGACTTCGGCGCGAACAGCTACTACATGGCCGCAGCAGTTATTGTTCTTGGTTTCCACAGCACTTTCTGTGTTCGTGTGCATACACTGCTGGGCATGTGCCATGGCCACCCGTGGGCGTGCTGGCATGCATGACATGGGCTCTTGCACGCCCACAAGCGCAAATAAATCGAACCACATGACCGTAAAGGCCGAGTACAAAACCGAGGGCGCAGTGCGCGGCCAGCTCGCGTAAGCGTACCGCGTCGTCTCGCGCATGCAGTAGGGACAGCTGCTGAGCGCAACTGCACGCATGTCAGCGGCTGCCGGCGCCGTTGACACTGCAACTGGTGCTGCCACCTGCCATAAGTTTCACTGAGATTGCTTGCCGCACGCGGGGTGCAGCGTGGCCTTGCATGCTGGCGCAAGTCACACACTCACAGACACACGTCACAGTGCTCAACATCAAACACTGCGTTCGCAATACCGGTCGGTGCGCACATGCCGCCTTCCACGCCACATCAGTGCATGGAAGGTACACCTCTCAGCGCACTGTGATCCACAGTGGGCCAACAGGCATGCATGAACGCCGCAGCAGCACCACACACAACAGGGTGTACCTACAACCCATGCATTGACACCGCAGCGCGTGCCGGCCGGCGATGCACCCAGCCTTTGACGCGCACAGGACCGACATGGTACTCAGGCTGTCTATGAGGCTAATGACATCACACCAGCAAGAACCGCCCCTGCCGGTGCAAGCACAACAGTGCATGCCCGCCAACACGCGTGGCGGCGCGGCATTACAGCGTCTGCGGGTGACACCGACGGCACAAGCGCCCTGGCCACTGACAGAGAGCGTGTTGCGGCAGCGGCAGCGCACGTTGCCCCAGTGTTGAAACACAGCAGGCTGCAGGCGAGAGGGGTTGTGCCTGCGTGGTTTATGAGCATGGCGCGCGCCGTCGGCGACCCGCGTCTTTTCATACAAAAAGCTATGTGCAGTGAGAACTGCCGCCCGGCAGCAGTGGCGGCGGTGCAGCGCCTAGCCGCTGCCGCAACCACAAGCGTGAAACAAACACACACGCCCTCCGGCCCCGCACATTGCGCAGAACCAGCGGCCGCGGCACAACACCAAGTGATAACAACCCTCACCGGCGCACACACAGGCGGGGGGCTGTGTGGGCGCAGCAGCCGGCGCTGGCACACGCCCGAGCGGGCGCCCAAAAGGGGCTGCAGCAGGCGGGGCGGGGTGTGCATGGTGCACACTGCGACTTCACCAGTGCGTGTGCGCGCTGTACACAGGGAGGAGCGGCTGTAACTTCAACAGTTGAAGTAGGCGCTCACGCCCTGGCGGCACTGCTGGAACCCGCCGGCGGCACCCGCTTGCGCACCCCCCAGCCACCGTGCGAGCACGTGTTTTGCCAGGCAACGGCAAGCGAGCACCGTACTTTCCGAAGCGCGCGCACGCAAGGGCAACCGCTTGGCGCGGGAGCCGGCGCCGCCGGTGATTATCGCGCCTGGTTGTGCCTAACTTCAACTACTTGAAGTTGGTGCAAGTTGGGTTCTCAGGTGAGCTCGAAGCCCGCGCCCGCGCTGATGGAGTAGAGCAGCTTCTCGCGGAGGGTCTCCGCGCTGTCGTACTGGGGCAGCTTGAGGAGGTTCATGCACGTCGCGCTGCTGGGAAGCTTGTCGCCGCGCTCGCCGGAGGGGACCTGCGCGAGGCGGCAAGCAAAAAAAGCGCAACGAAAAGCCTGAATTGAGAAGTTGTGGGTAGAGTTCCAACAAGCCTTACTACCTGTATACTTCGAAGTACATATGGTGTGAATATACTAGAAGTATATAAACCTCTGTCACTGCGCTCGCTGGAGGGGATCTGCGTGGGTGGGGCGGCGTAGGAGTGCGTATTCAGTTGCTTTTGAGCACAAGAGAAAGAGCGGAAATTAGATTGAACTTGTTCAGAGTACAGCAGTTAGGTAGGGTTCCATAAAAAACTTGGTAGATTCACACAACAAACATTCACGTACCTCAGAAGCACACCGTTCAGTAGCAGTAGACAGTGGTGTGCAGCACCTGAAAAGCATGCCCCCACCCGCCGCAGCAGCACCCCCACATTTTGATTGCACATGGGCGGGCAAAGGTGGCGGAAGCCCAGCAGCGGCTGGCACCGCAACTTGAGGAACCCTGCCTATGCACTTCAAGAACTTGAAGTACAGCGTGCTCAGCAGCACCTGAAGCATGCCCCCCACCCGCCGCAGCAACCTCACTTTCTGTTTTCAAGTGGTACTTGAAGTAGAGGGTTTTCAGCAGCACTTGATGCCACGTTTCCACCCGCCGCCGCAGCACTCTCACCTTCTGTATGCACATGGGCGGCGACAGGTGGCGGAAGCCCAGCAGCGGCTGGCGCGAGCACGACGTCACAAACTTTAGGAAGTCTGCCTGCTGCGCGGGCGTGAACGACTCCAGCGCCGCCCAGAACCACGCCATGACGGGCTGCGACGCGTGGTAGCCGCCCTGGTACACGGTGTGCGCGCGCAGGTCCGCGACGTCGAGGGCGCGCTCCCCGTCCCCGCCCACCAGCCGCTGCAGCTCGCGCGGCGCAAACAGCCGCGCCCACGCCACGGGCACGAGCGCGCGAAACCCCCGCAGGAATGCGCGCGACTGCCGCGCCGCCGCGCGGCTCAGGTGGTAGTGTGCCAGCAGCCGGATATAACTGCTCACGCCGGCGCGCGTGACGTCAATGTGACGGCCCCCCGGGACCAGGTCTTCGACCCGCGGGGGGGCGCCGGCGGCCAGCGGCGGGCGGTCCACGCTGAACGTGAGGGCTAGGTCGGCGATGGGGTCGGGGGAGCCGGGGGGGGCGGGGGCGGCGGCGAGCGCCTTCAGCTGCATGAGGGAGCGGTAGAGTGCGGCGTCGAGAGTGAATAGGTCGTCGATGATGGGCTCGCGCCCCAGCAGGCGGTTGAGGAACGCGGGGGAGAGTTGAGGTTCGACCAGGATGCCCTCGAAGACGGCCTTGCCGAGGATGGAGCCCGCAAACTCGAAGCGCGCGAGGGCCTCCTCGGGATCGGTCGTGTCGACGTCGGGGTTCGGGAAAAGCATGTGGTCGTCGGTGGACTTGAAGAGGCCGAGCTCAGGGTCAAAGGACGCCTGGGGGGGGGGGGGGGGAGGCGTTGAAGTTTGGGTGTTAGTGAAAGGAGATAGGGTCTCGTGAGCGCTGTGTTGAGGTTGTGGTGTTGAAGTTGGTGATGTTGAAGTTTTGGATATTGAAGGTTTTGGACTTTTGAAGTTCCGGGTGTTGAGGGTGTGTACTTGAAGTTGTGGATGTTGGAGTTGCGCCGCAGGGGGCGGTGGTGAGTTTACGTTGGAGGTGGTTGGCGGGGCGAAGGTTGGGACGGTCACCGGTAGGGCGTGGAGTGTGGTGTGCGCAGCCAGCCAGAGGTACTGCATGGCCATGCACGGCCTGCAAGACACTTGGTAAGGTCTCTTGTTTTCGCCAGGGTTGCTGCCATGTAGGTGGGCAAAGAAAGTGCGCTCAGCAGTGGTGCATAAAACACCGTCGCGTACTCATGCTGGATGCACTTGCACTGCTGCTGCTCCTCATGGTACCCGCATTCACACCACACAACAATTTCCCTATCAAGCCCCCTGTGAATGCGAACGCATGCCCGCAGCAGCTGCTGCCGCAGAGGTAAAGCAGGTGCCTTAAGGGCATACATGTACACCTAGGCATGCACTTGCAGCGGCGTGCACGAACTGCCTAGGAGGCACAGGTTGATGACGCACAGGCACTGTGGTGCAGAGCATATGTTGGCGCGCATGATGTCAAGCCACTTCAAACACAACTTCAACTCTCTGAACAGCATGTTGAAGTGCAGCGACGCACCTTGGTGAGTGCATCAATGAACTCTTTGAGCACGCCGCCGCCATCGATGCCCGCCTCCTCCATTCCATGCTCGTTGACGAACGTCACCTGCACAGTCAGGGGCACACGAGAAGGGCGCGAAATTCATTAATGCCGTGCACATCCATGACTGCCGTCGTGTGCAGCACATGCGCGCACTTGGCGTGCACTCTTGGGCCACAAGCCACGTCGCAACGTGTATGCGTTAGTGCAGGGTTGGTGAAAGAATGCCAGTGCTGCTGGAGACAGCCCCTGCACTGCTGCTCAGCAGCAGCGAGCGCATCTGCAGGTGCTGCCTCGTGTCCAGCCAACAACCTGTTCAGCAGCAGCAGCGGCAGCAGCAGCGACAGCACCACAGCGCCACATTGCACGGTGTGGCATGGCAGCACTGCTGCTCAGCAGCAGCAGACGCGGTTGCAGGCGCTGCCGAATTGTGCCAACAAGCGGTTCAGCAGCAGCAGCAGCCGCAGCAGCAGCCGCAACAGCAGCAGCCGCCGCCGCAGCAGCAGCACACACTGCTCAGCAGGAGCCCAGCACTGCTCAGCAGCTGCAGCCAAACCGCGCACCTGCAAGCGCTGCCGCATGTTTGCCGCGCCCACGGTCCGCAGCTGCCGGAAGGAGTCCTCAAACAGCGCGGCGCGGTGCACCCGGATGTGGAGTGAGTGCCCCATGTTGAAGGCCGCCAGGGGCGCCGCGCGCGCGCGCTGCGCGTCCACCAGCCGCCGGAATATTTTCACCCGCTGATGGAAGGGCACAACCTGCTCAGCGCAAGAGGGTGCAAAGAGTGGCGGCGGGCGTAACGGGGGGGGTAAGCATGGCAGTTTTTTTTTGTGAGCACAGGGCCATGTAGGTGGTGGTGGGCGTCGCTGGTGTTGCTGCTGTCGCCGCCGCTGCCAAGGGTTGTTTTTGCTGCTGCTGCTGTTGTGGTCAAGTAAGCGAGCGGCAAGGGACGGAGAATGCGAGTAAGGTGCCAACGCGAATGCACCGCCTGACCTTGTGCTGCACCTTGCACGTGATATTGAAATTCTAATATGGAGGGCCCACAACGCCCTTTGATATGTTTGTGATGCTGGCGCCAGGCATGGCAGCTGCACAGGGGCCGGCAGCTGCCACAGGATAGCCTGCCATGACGTGGTTTGTGCATGGCATGCAGCTGCCGCAGCGGCGGAGCTCATACCCTGCTTGCGCCGTGGAAAGCCCTGTACATGTGGCGTGCGCAACGGAAAAAAGCAAGAGACCGGGCGTGTTTTTTGCATTCTTCTCGTACCTGCGGAATGTTGGCAAGCACCAGCGCCAGCGGCCCTCCCCCAATGAGCTGTGCGACTGCATCATCAGGGTCGTCGCTGAACGCCGCATCGCCCATCTCCGGCGGCAGAAACGCCTGCTCAGCAGCACACAGGGGCATTGTGGTGGTTACATTACAGTAGAAGCATACCGTGGTTGCCACAGGCAGCGGCAGAACCACCACTAGCAGCGACGGAGGCAGCAGCAGCGGCGGCGACCTCACCAGCGGCAGCGGCGGGGGCACCCGCAGTAGCGCCAGCAGCCGCAGCAGCACCGGTGGCGTCAGCTGCAGCACAACCAGCGCCCGCCGCAGCGGCGGCCGTGGCAGCAGCGCCAGCATCGGCAACAGTAGCAGTGGCACAGACACCAGTAGCATCAATGGCAGCTGCCTTGGCCGCAGCAGCTTGACTCAACAACGGTGCTCAGCAGCAGGTGCGGCGGCAGCGGCGGCGGCGGCGGCGCACCTGGTCGCGTATGCTGTCCCAGTGCCAAGCGTCTGCGGGCGCAAAGCTGCGGCGCGTGTCGCGCTCGTACAGCTGATTGAAGAGCCGCGTGGCCGCGAGCATGTAGCGCAGGTTGCGCAGCTGCACCTCGTCGCCGCCGTAACCGCTGTAACTGTCGGACGCGGCCAGGTTGCGCGGCGGCTGCGTCCAGTACAGGCGCAGCAGCCACGCCTTGAGGAAGTCCACTACCCCGACCTGGGGGGTCAGAGGTGTGGGGGGCAGCCGTACAGTGGTTGTGAGCCAAAGAGTGGGGGTTTGATATGGGG
Organism: Ophiocytium majus; assembly: GCA_032358315.1. NCBI lineage: Eukaryota > Xanthophyceae > Mischococcales > Ophiocytiaceae > Ophiocytium > Ophiocytium majus. The sequence continues at coordinate 17,613 of JAULBY010017223.1, forward strand.
TGCCTTGTTACCTAAAACCCGCCAAAAGTGGCCAAGGTTTGGTGCCCGCTGGTGTGCGTGTGGGGGGGGGAGGAGGCTCACGGGTGTATGTATGTAGGCATGCTTGGTTATCATGTGGTGTAGGGGGGAGTACTTAAGCTGGCCAGCCAGCGGTTTACACAAATGCCGCGCGAAACTGCAGGGTAGAAGAACGCAACGCTGATAGTGATAGTGGGAGCTGCCACTGCCACCAGCAACCAACCGCAACCGCATGCTCTTGGCTCCGTCCAGTCAAAATCGACAGCAGAGCTCTGCGTGGCCATCAACTGGATTGACGTTATTTGTGAGGGTTGCAGTAGGTGTGCACAAAGGACAACCCCAAGGATTGCTCCCTCGTGCAGTCACACAAATCGCCCAAAATTCACTGTAAAATTTACCAAGTCTCATAAACAATGCCAACCAATAACCCGGGCTCCCCACACACAGGCCGCACAGAGCGAATGGTGTAGGTGCCTTGAGAGGTGATTGCACTTGCAGTCGATATCGGATTTGGTCACTGTTGATTCGCATATTCTTGGTCAGGACCATGCCTGGGGAGCTCGAGTGTGTGCAGCAGCAACCATGAGTGACGCACCGCAGCACAAATCGTTCCCTCATAAAGTACCTGGCTGCCTGTAGTCGTGCAAAGTACCAACGATCACTGTTTCTCTGAGGCCAGTGAGGGCTGGGCACCGGCACCACACCAGTGCTAGACCGCTGAACCGAGTTGAACTGATTTATGCAGCTTGAAGTTTTCCAGCATATACTTGTGGTCGCAGTGAGCCTGCCTCGAAAAGCAGGAGCAGCACTGTAACCACAACTGGGCTAAGCACGCTCCGTGTGATACTGCCGATGCAACGTGCAAGGCCACTGACTGCACACAGTGCTCTCATGTGCTCTCATGCCAGGGCCGGCTTTGGTTACGAGAGACGGTCCAGCCACGGCTGACGCTGCAGCTGCACGTGCGACCATCATCTCCACAGCCAGGCTGATATGCCACAACTCATGGGTCATGATTGCCATAAGCTGCAGCGGCGTACTAGGCTGATCTGACGACAGCGTTATCGTCCATGATTGGTGTGATAGGCCTTTAGATGTTCACAGGGATGATGATATTATTATTACTACATCTAGTAACAACATTCTGTACTTCTGAAGTATAACTTGAGCTGATGATGTTATTTTGATAGTAGTAGTAAATCAACACAATTTTACAGCAATCATACATCAATATTCTAAATTGCTGTAGTACTACTACTGTAGTAGTTGTAGTTGCACCGTGTTGTTGCAGTAGTTTACTGTGGTAGCATAAGGATATTTGAATCACACTTCCGAAGTACTGAAGTGTGTGATAGGGGTCGATGCCTAACACTGCTACTGTACAGTGGTATAATCATACACCTGTCATATGAACCCTAACCGCTAGCAGCCGCCGGCAAGGTGTACTTGCAGTGCTGAACAGGGGCCAACAATTTTAACAAGAGACATGCGGCATACCTTGCTATAAAATCTTGACCAGAAGACACTCCTTGTTGGGCAAAGAGAGGAGAAGGGTTAACATGCAGTCTTTCACAGCAACCTGCCTGTTTTGTAAGAAATGAGTGATGTGCATCATTGGCAGTTTCATGATACTGTGTGCCATGTTAACCAGCTACAGGAGGAGGCCGTACATAACGTTTTTGGTAATGGGCTCAGATTACAGTATGAATGTATGACAAATAAGTACGCTGGGCGCATGGCCAAATGATTTGCGCCAAGCGCCAAGTGGGCGGTATACATACACTGGTTGAGGTATGTATACATACTGGTACCGGTTTTATGTGTCGAAGTATGATGTACAGTGTGTAGGTTACTTTTATATATGCTTAAGTACAGTACTTCATAAGTATGATGTATACAATACTTCCATTTGAGTACCGTACTAGACCTTTACTACTTTTTGTCATTTGATACGTCAAGAAGTATTGTTGCTGTTTGTCAATTTTAAAAAATAAACGCACAGTGTCCTTCAGTAACACGCATGCGAAAAAGTGTGCTCCCTGGGATGATACTGTACGCGGATAGGGTACACTGACTACTACAGAAATGATGCTACTGTCACTTGAAATATTATGAAGTATCATCAACAGTATTTACAACTGACTAAGCGGACCACCTGAGCACTTGCCATAAAAGCCGCATCCAAAGGCACACGCACGCCATTATGTTCGCCATTCAGCAAACACCGCAGCCGCAAACACAGTAGTGCCTGCCGCAGATGCACCGCAGATTTTATAGGGAAGTTTGTGAAAACTCATGGTGTTCGGGGCTGTGCTGCACTTCACACGGAGTCTGCACCTGGTCAGCTCAGCAAGATAAAATGTTTGAAAACATCAAAGCCCTGGCTGCACGTTGACCCACACACAACTCACCCCCACAGGGCTCAGCACACACACCCATACACACACAAAACCCCCCAAAAACTCACCAGCGCCTTCAGCGGCACCGGAAACTGCCGCGTGTAGAACTCCTCATCGTCCAGCAGCGCCAGCGCGTGGCTGTACACGCTGCAGAACAGGAACACCGCCGGGCCCACATCCACGCCGCCGCCGCCGCCGCCGCCGCCACGCAGCGCCCGCCCCTCCGCAAACGCCGCCAGCGCCCCTGCCCCCCCCCACCTCTGCAGGTGCCGCCACAGCCGCAGCGCCACGGGGGCACGCGCGCTCCCAAACGCCAGCGTCCCCAGCAGCGTCCGGCAGAAGTCAG
>JAULBY010017234.1:0-33436 GCA_032358315.1 Ophiocytium majus
AACTCATTGCTGAAAAGAATCTGGCATTAGAAAATCGCCAGCTAACACAAGATCAGGCAGATAAAATAGTTTCTGCTTATCATCAATTGCCTTGGGTTGTGAAGAAGTTTTATGGAGTGAATTAATATGAGCCAGTCCGAATTGCAGAACCTTCCAGTTGAACGTGCCGTCCTAGCTGGCATCTGCCAGTTCGGACTGGAAGTTTATGTTGAACTTGACTTCTTGCAAGCAGAATATTTTAGCCACGAATTAAATCAGGTTATATTTACATGCTTGCAAGATGTTATCAACAATAATCAAAATATTGAATATCTCTCTATATTCTCAACAGCTCAAAAGCTAGGCGTATATGAACTGATAAATAAATCGACGGAAATGAGTTTTATACGGTCACTTTTTAATTTCCCCATTAACAAAGATAATATACCTAAGTTTGCAGCTAAACTAACTAAGCTTAAATTAGCTAGAGACATTAAGAAAACGCTATCAGTTTGTGATAAGTCCATGACTAAAGTCACAGGCGATGAGAGCGTAGAAGATATTATTGGCATGGTTGAAACTCCAATCATGGAGATTACTTCTCTTGCATATAAAGAACAAAATAATAAGACTGTACTTCTTGGTGAAGATATTGACTCTTATGTAGAGTATCTTATTAACAATCCTTCTGATTATCTTGGCATACCTACGGGTTTTCCTAGATTTGATGAAGCGATTGGTGGTGGACTCAGAAGAAAGTCAGTCACTCTAATAGGAGCTAGAACTGGTGTTGGTAAAAGTGTGATCTCTACTAATGTGGCAAAGTATGTTTCAGAAGTTTATAACATTCCAGTTCTATATTTAGATACAGAAATGGATCTTGGTGATCAAAGAAACCGTATGTTGGCGAATATTAGTGGAATCAAGATTAATGACATTGCTAAAGGGGTTTTTGCTAAGAGTTTTAACTCCAAAGAAAAGGTGATCGCCGCAGCCAAGTTAATTGAAAAGATACCATATCACTATATATCAATCGCTGGTCAACCATTTGATAATATCCTTAACATTATTAAAAGATGGGTTCATCAATATGTTGGGTTTGATGAGAATGGAAGAACTAAAGACTGTTTAATCATATATGATTATTTCAAGTTAATGAGTTCAGCTGGGCTAACCGCTGCTATGCAAGAATATCAAGCTTTGGGTTTCCAGATTACAAAGATGAATGACTTCTGTATTAAATACGACTTACCATGTTTATCTTTTGTGCAACTTAATCGGGAAGAGGAAATCGCACAATCTGATAGACTTCAATGGCTTGCATCTACTGTTGCTAAGTTCCAAATGAAAAGCGACGAAGAAGTGGCAGATGATGGCGATGAGAATGGAAATCGTAAACTTGTTATTATTAAAGCTAGACATGGATCTGGACTTGAATATGGCAACTATATTAATGTTAAAATGAATGGCGCAATTGCTAAACTTACTGAGTGGTACACAAGAGATGAACTTAAGAATGGAGCGGCAAATGCAAGTCAAGACAACTCCTTCGAAATACGAGAAGGTGAGTCGGGAGAAGATTTATTCGATATGTAATGAGCTATCGGATAAAGTTCCACAACTGTTAAACGCTTTAAAGATTGAATATACCGAATTTCCAAATAGAATAGCCTTTCCTTGTCCAGTTCATGGAGGAGATAACTGCGAAGGGTCATGTATATTTACTGATGGTTCTAAAACTAAAGGTAATTGGGTTTGTTGGACGCATTCTTGTGAAAAAGACTATGGTAAAAATATGATAGGCTTTGTGAGAGGTGTTCTTTCTCAGAGAGAAGGTAAAGAAGTTAACTTTTATAAAGCTTTAAATTTCTCACTTTCATTCTTAAATAAAAAGATCATAGATATACCGGAAGAAAAGATAAGCGAAAGCATCTATGAGATTAATAAGATTAATGAAATATTAACTCGTAAATCTGAAAAGTTGAATTTAAATATATCTAGAGAGCAAGTTATTTCAACACTTGACATTCCATCAAAATACTATATAAATAGAGGATTTTTACCAGAAACTTTAATAGCTTTTGACGTTGGAGAGTGTTATAATTCTAATAGACAAATGTTCAATCGAGCAGTCGTACCCGTATATGATGAAACTTCTCAGTATGTTGGATGTGTTGGAAGAGCAACTGACGAGAATACTAAGCCAAAATGGTTTAATAGCAAAGGTTTCAAAAAATCATTCTTCTTGTATGGATTATGGGTTACTAAACCATATATTCAAAAAACATCAACTATTGTACTTGTAGAAGGTCAAGGTGATGTGTGGAGACTATATGAATCAGGAATTAGAAATTGTGCTGGTATATTTGGTTCCGATCTCAGTGAAGACCAACTAATTAATCTTGAAGAGCTTGGAGTAATGAATATTGTTATATTAACAGATAATGATGAGGCAGGACAAAAGGCAGCAGAAGGCATTATCCAAAAAGGTGGCAGAAGATTTAATTATTTTACACCTAAGATATCAAAAAAAGATATTGGAGATATGTCTATTGAAGATATAAATAATGAACTTAAACCACAAATAAAAGGGCTTTTTTAATGAGTAGAATACTAGCTTTTTCGGGTAAAAAACAATCAGGTAAAAATACTCTATGTAATTTTTTGCATGGACAACAATTGAGAGCATTTGGTGTTATTGATGGATTTGAAATTACAACTGATGGTGAACTAGTAGTAGATACTATTCTCAGAGATGAAGACGGAAAAGAAAAAAGAGGCAAAGGCTTTATAGATATCACAAGAACAGATCTAGAATTTGCTGTGTGGGCTATGGATAATGTTTGGCCTTTTGTTAAGCATTACGCTTTTGCAACAACTCTAAAAGATATTGCCATGGGGTTATTTGAACTAGAAAAAAGTTCAGTCTACGGAACAGATGAAGAAAAAAATAAACCAACACAATATAAATGGGAAGACATGCCAACAAAAGTCAAGGGTAAAACTGGAGCTATGTCTGGCAGAGATTTTATTCAATATTTTGGCACTGAAATATGTAGAAAAATATTTTCAGAAGTTTGGACAAGTAGAACTATTAAAGACATTCAGCTAGAAGAATCAAAACTAGCCATCATCAGCGATGCTAGATTTGTAAATGAAGTAGAGGCAGTCAAAAATGCTGGTGGAAAAGTCATTAGACTCACAAGATCTGTCGCTAAAGATAATCATGAAAGTGAATCAGCTTTAGATAACTATACAGAATTTGATGCAGTTATTGATACAGAAAACTTAAACATAGAAGAGTCATGCCAAGCACTCACCAAAATTCTAGAAGAATGGGGTTGGTCTACTAGCGAATTAATTTTAGCTAATCAAGAAGTGTTACCTCCTCCTCCACGAAAACAAACTGTAACAACAATCAGATGATTACCACATACTTTAGATCGTCCAGCTTAAACAACTGGAAGTATTGCGAGTTACAATATTTTATGACATACGTTCTCGGACATTACTCCCCGTCTGGGAAAAAAGCGGATCTGGGAACAATAACTCACGCAGTACTTGAAACCTTAGCAATATGTAAAAAAAGAACTCAGTTTAATAAAAGATCAAAAATGAAAATCACTCAGGAACCCTTGGGTGATTTTTCTTTCACTGATGCTGAATTATCTACAGAGGCATTTGTAAATAAAGTATTAGATAGAAGTTTTGAGTTTTATAAAACTAATTCTAAACATAACGAGTTTAATGAAAAAGATTATCAATTCTGTTATAAGATGGTATGGGATACGTTGGCATATAACAATGGCCAATTTGATCCACGTAATCGTAAAGTGATTGATACAGAACCCCACTTTGACATTCCCATTTTGGAAGATTGGGCAAAGTTTGAGTTTGAATTGCCGAACGGGGAAAAAATGTCTGGAAATCTTGCCATCAAAGGAACAATTGACCTTGTAACTGAGATGGAAGATGGTACAATAGAAGTAATCGACTGGAAAACGGGCCAGAGGCTTGATTGGGCAACTGGAGAGCGTAAGGACTATGATAAACTAATGAAGGATACTCAATTGCTGTTATATCACTATGCAGTTAGTAAAATGTATCCTAAGTATAGAAATTCAATCATGACTATCTTTTTCTGTAGAGATGGTGGACCTTTCTCTCTTGCATTTGATAAAGAAGATGATGATAAATTTCTTCTATATTTAAAAGATATGTTTAAGGAGATTGTGTTAAATCAAAATCCTAAACCAATATCTAAAGATAGAGGGAGTTTTAAATGTCAAAAGCTTTGTCATTACTATAAAACAAATTGGCAAGACACTGATCAAACTATGTGTCACTATATTGATAATCAATTACAATCTATTGGAATGGCTGAAACAGTTAAGAATTTCTCTAAACCCGGTTTCACCATTGGAAAATATAAAGATCCGGGAGCTGTGGAATGATATTGCCAGTTATAACAACACACTATTCATTATTGAAAGGTTTCATCAAGCCAGATGAAGCTGCCAAGAAATGCAAAGAATTAGGTTATACCCATTGCTTAATTGCTGATATTGAAACTATTAGTGGTGTTGTTGATTTCTTCAATGCCATGAATAAAGCTGGGATCGTTCCAATTCTTGGGATGAAAGAGAATGATGGATATTACATTGCTAAATCTTTAAAAGGGTATAGAGCTTTAATTAAACTAGCGTCTAAAGAAAAGATAGAATACAGCAAAGAAGACTTACAATTTTATACAGAAGATGAATTAGCTATTATGCCAGTTTATTATGCTGAACAAAATGACGCGATTCTTCATAGAATGGTATTATGCCTTAACTTTAAAACTACGCTTAAAAGAGCTAAAGATGTAGACATGGGAGAATATAAAAAGTTCTTTGAATCTGATCATTATTTCTTTCATGCCACTCATAGGATTATACCTAGCCAAAAGCAATACTTTGGAACTAAACAGCTATATTCTGAATTACAACAGTATAGCATTCTTTCTAAGCCTAAGCTCCCTCGCGTAGATTGTGGAGATATGTCTGAAAATGACTATTTAACACAATTATGTAGGGATGGATGGCGAGCAAAACTTATGCATTTAAAAGGCGATAAGAAGAAAGAATATACTGATCGTATTAAGTATGAACTGTCGGTTATTCATGGGTTTGAACTATCTGGATATTTTCTTATTGTGCAAGACATTATTCAATATGTAAGAAACAATAAGTGGTTGCCGGGTCCGGGTCGTGGAAGTGCTGGTGGATGTCTAGTATCATATTTACTTGGAATCATTGATATTGATCCTATGAAATATGACTTACTATTCTCTAGATTTTTGAATGCTGGTCGATTTACAAAAGACAATATTTCTTTGCCGGATATTGATATGGACGTTCCATCCGTTCACCGTGATGAAATCATTGACTATATTAAGAATAAGTATGGCAATGAAAGAGTTTATCAGATGATTACCTTTGGACGTTTGCAAGGCCGATCAGCAGTTAAAGATGTTGCTAGAGTTTATGGGGACTTATCCTTTAGTGAGCTAAACGAGATCACTGAAAGTTTGCCACAAGAAGCTAGCATTTCTGATGAGTTGGAAGAAATGGATATCAAGTCAGTTATTCGGTGGACTCTTGAAAATGATCCAAAGAGACTTGAAAAGTGGTGTAGAATTGATAAGGAGGGTAATTTGTCTGGTGAGTTGTCAGATTTGTTCTCTCTTGCTATAAGAATAGAAGGAACTTATAAATCTCAAGGAAAACATCCGGCAGGAGTGATTATTTCTAATGAAGATCTAATCAATGATGCACCTCTTATCACAGATAAGAATGGTCATAGATTAGTTGCATTTGAAATGCATGACTTGGATAAAGTTGGTTTGACTAAATTTGATGTGCTTGGGATTAACTTACTAGATAAAATTATGCAGATTACAGATAAGGATTAACATGAAGGAAAAATTTCTAGACTACGCAACTGTTATCAGGGATGGTAATGACATTGACTTTAAAGATTTGAGCTTATCTGATCTAAGAAATCATGTTCCTTGGTACAGAGAAAAGAAGAATGGAATATATCAAGTCCATAATAATAAGTATTCACAAATATTTTACGACCTAAATGAAGCTATTGATAAATTTTTAGAATTGAGAAAAAACTATGTCACTAAACAGTAATCGTGATTTTTTGGTATTTGATTTTGAAAGTACAGGTAAAAACCCTAATAAGTGCCAATTGACTCAAATCTCCGCAATTGTATTGCATGGTAAGAAGTTAACACTTCAGCCGGGTGGAGTATTTGATATTGAAGTACGTCCTGAGTTTGATGATGAAAAAGCTATTAAAGCAGGTTTTGATCCTGTTGAACAAGAAGCTCTTGATGTAACACGTAAAACCCGCGAACAATTGGAAAAAGCTGTTGGGCCTAAAGTTGCTTGGCAGCAGTTCTCTAACTTTGTAACTAAGTTTAATATGAAGGGGTCTCCGTACTTTGCCCCAATTCCTGTAGGATTTAATATCAATAACTATGATATGCCAATCTTAAATAGGTATTGTCAAATGTATGGGCCATCTGAAGAAAAAACCGGAAAGCAAAAGCTCGTTCATCAAATTTATAAAGTAGATATGATGGATGTATTGTTTGGATGGTTTGAAGATAATGACGCAGTTAAGAAATTAAACATGGGATATCTGAGAGAGTTCTTTGGATTCCCCGAAGAGAGCAAAGCAAATGCCCACAACGCTATTTACGATGTTGTTGACACTGCAAATATCTTTGTCAGATTTATGAAGTATCAGCGTAAGTTAAATTCTAAGACTAATTTTGAGAAGTCATTTGCAGACACTCCTATGGATATTACTATATAAGAGGCACTAATGGTTCAAATTGAAGATATCAAAAATTTTGACGACGAAGCGACTTGGGATCTGATTTGCAGTGGAAGAACTAAAGGGGTTTTTCAATTAGAGTCCAGACTGGGTTCCAGTTGGGCAAAAAGGGCGCAGCCTCGCTCTATTGAGGAATTAGCTGACTTGATATCGATTATTCGCCCCGGTACGCTAGAGGCCGAATTAGACGGCAAATCTATGACCAAGCACTACACAGATCGCAAGGCTAAGATTGACGAAACCAAATATTTACACCCGGCACTGGAAACGGTGCTGGGTAAAACTTATGGAATTATCGTTTATCAAGAGCAAGCTATGCGTATTGCCACAGAAATTGCTGGATTTACACCCGAAGAAGCTGACTCACTTCGTAAAGCTATGGGTAAAAAAGATGCGGCACTTATGAAAGAAGTTGAAGAGAAGTTTATCAATGGAGCTAAAGCTAAAGGATTAGTAGATGACGTGTCAGCAGCTAAGATTTTTGAATGGATTGCAGCATCTGCTCGGTACTCGTTCAATAAATCTCACGGAGTGGCCTATGCTATCAATTCATTTGCTTCGGCTTATTGTAAAACGCACGATCCAATTAAGTTCTACACTGTATATCTAAATAATGCATCTAGTAAACCAGATAAGCAGCGAGAGATTAAGGAGTTGATTATGGATGCTAAACTTCAAGGAATTGAAGTTCTTCCTCCTAGACTTGACTTCTTCTATCGTCGCTTTACAATGGATAGAGCTAAGAATGTCATATACTTTGGATATAGTGATGTTAAGAATGTCGGAGAGGGCGAGCAAGAAACACTAGCTAGAGTTGTGCAAGAAGCTGAGGATATCGCTGGCAAATCAATTAAAGAATTTAACTGGTTGGAGTGTTTATTTCTTATTGGCAATGAAATCAAGAAGAATGCATTCATTTCTATTATTAGTGTTGGTGGCTTAACTGGGAAGAATAATAAGCTAAATAGAAATAGAATGATCTTTGAGTTTGATATTTGGAATAAACTAACTATCAAAGAACAAGCGTGGATCATATCTCATTGGAAAAACTCTAAAATGGTTAATTCTCCATTTATTGATTTAGTTAATCTTATGATTAATCATAATGAGAAGATTAATTCTCGCAGGATCACCTCTGTATTAGATATCTATCAAGCCCTGCAAAATCCTCCCTATTCGCTTGAAGATGACTATGTGTGGATCGCAGATATTGAACAGAAGCTTATGGGGTGTTCTTTAACTTGCTCACAGTCAGATAACCTTGCTTTGGATGATGTAAATATTACATGCAAAGAGATTGCTAATGGCGAAGTTAAAAAGATGCAAGACGCTAAATTAGCAGTGAAAGTAAATCAAGTTAGAGAATATAAACTAAAAAGAGGGCAGCATGAGGGCGAATTTATGGCATTCGTAATTGCCGAAGATAGTTCGGGTGAACTTGATTCTATTACGGTTTTTTCTGAAGAATTTTCTCAATATAAGAAGTTGCTTTTTGAGGGCAATACGGTACTATTATATGGAGAAGTACAGGAAAAGAAGGACAAATCATTTGTTGTAAAAAGAGTTGTACAAATTTAAGGATGTATTATGAATAATTGTTGTTTTGTAGGAAAACTGGCAAGTGAGCCAGAACTAAGAGAAGTTAACAGCACATTTGTTGTTAATTTTTGTTTAGCGGTTGAAGATTATAGGAAAGATAAGAACGGTGAAAAGCATCGTCAAGTTAATTTTCTCGATTTCGAAGCTTGGGATACTGGAGCTACTACAATCGCTAAGCATTTTCATAAGGGTGATATGCTTATTATTGAATCAGAAGCTCGCGAACATAAGTGGGTTTCAAATGAACAAAAACGTAAAAAAATTGTGTTTCGAGTAAAAACTTTTAAATCCGCTGGACAAAGACTAGAATCAGATAATTAAGGAATACATATTTATGAGAAAGAAAAAAGTTCTCTTTGTGACGGAAGCATCATTCCATCCTACGGGATATTCTGTCTATACAAAGGAAGTGTTGAGTAGACTGCATAAAAAACAAGATTTGGAAATCGCAGAACTGGCTTGTTTTGCTGGGCCTGACTCTCCAGAAATACAAACTGTTCCTTGGAGAGTGTATCCAAATATACCAGATAAACAAGATGAAAATCTTGTCAACTATTACAACAGCTCAATGACTGCAAAATTTGGAGAGATCTCATTTAACAATGTAGTATTAGATTTTCAACCAGATTTTGTTATGGATATTCGAGACTGGTGGATGCTTGAGTTTGAAGAAAGATCTCCATTTAGAGATTTCTTTAATTGGGCAATTATGCCAACAGTAGATGCAGCACCACAAAATAATAGTTGGATTGATACGTATTCATCGGCAGATGGGGTTTTTGCATATTCTGAATTTGGTAAAGAGACGATGATGGGACAATCTACAGCATTAAAGTTTGTAGACGTTGCTTCTCCATGTGCTAGTAATTCATTTTATCCAATTAAAGATAAAAAAGCCCTGAGAAGAAAATTTGGCATCAATGAAAATGCAATTATTTTTGGAACAGTTATGCGAAACCAAAGACGTAAACTTTATCCAGATCTTTTCAAGGCGTTTAGATTATTTCTTGATCAAAATCCTAATTTAACTAATATTTACTTATATTGTCATACAGCATATCCTGATGTTGGATGGGATATTCCAGAGCTAATTAAAGAATATAGCTTATCTAACAAGGTTATTATAACATATAAATGCAGCACTTGCGGAGCGATTACTCCAAAATTCTTTAGTGATGCTGTAACATATTGTCAAGAATGTAAAACCTATACTTCTACAATTGTTAATATTAGCAATAAAATAGATGAGCAAGAGTTAAATGATATTTATAATCTATTTGACGTTTATATTCAGTGGGCTAATAGTGAAGGCTGGGGAATGCCACAATTAGAAGCTGCATACGCAGGTTTACCAGTTATAACTGTAAATTATTCTGCAATGGAATCGTTAGCAAAAAATATTTATGGTATTGCGATTAATCCGAAGGGGTTCTATAAAGAATTAGAAACCGGATGTTTTAGAGCAATTCCAGACAATGAATCGCTAGCAAAAACTATTGCAGAACTATCCACGGATTCGACGAAAAGATCGTATATAGCTAATAAATGTCACACTAGCGCTAAAAAAGTATACAATTGGGATTATACTGCTGATGTATGGTATAAATACTTTACAAAAAATGAACTAAAAGATATTTCTAAAACTTGGAAATCGCCATCGAGACTTTTTAATCCATCAAATCAAGTTCCTAGAGAGATTATTAATGCTCCTGTCACAGATCAAGTGAATTGGTTATTTATGAATGTATTAGGAATGCCACATTTAATTAATAAATCCATGTGGAAAAGAATGATCAAAGATCTAATTTATAGATCTACACTGACATCAACTATACCGGGATATTATTATAATGATTACTCTCATCCAGACATGGAAAAGAAACACGAAGAATTTAATTTTGAAAAAGCTTTTACTACATGTTTAAATATGAGAAATTCATTCAATCAATGGGAAAATTTGAGACTTCAGAAATTAGGTGATAAATGAAAATTCAATATATAGGTAATTTTAGCGATGGAACTGGATGGGCAAAAGCTTCAACATATAATGTATTATCACTAGTAGCGGCTGGCTATGACGTATATTGCAAAGAAATTAGATATAATGATAGAAATATAACCATTGAAGATGAAATCAATAGTTTGCTTTCTAAAACATCTGACGACTTTGATGTTATTATTCATCACGTTTTGCCAAAAGATTATAAATACATAGGTGGAGCAAAAAATATTGGGTTTGTAGAATTAGAAACATTAAATCTATCCGATCAGATATGGTTAAAAAATCTATCAATGATGGATGAAATCTTAGTACCAAATGAAGCATCTAAAAAATGCTTGATTAATTCTGGATGTACTAAACCCATTAAAATATTTAATCATAGTTTTAACTATAACAAAGTTGTTAATTCTAATTCACCAGCATTTGTTGCAGAATTAAACAATAAATTCAATTTTATATTTGTTGGAGAATTTTCCAAGAGAAAAAATCCAGAAGCATTAGTGCGGGCTTTTCAAAATGAATTTCATTATATTGAACCTGTTAATCTTGTTATAAAAACAAATACATCTTTAGACGTTATTGGTAAATTTACACAAAATGTAAAAAGAAATATGAAAAATAGTGAACGATATAAAACTGAACTCATTATATCTGATTATTTGCCTGAAGACACTCTATGGGCAGTCATGAAACAGTGCCATGCGTTTGTGATGCCTAGTTGTGGAGAAGCTTGGTGTTATCCAGCAATGGAAGCGATGGCTTTAGGACTCCCAATCATTTATACAGAAGGAATTGGAATAGAAGATTACGCCAATACTAATGCAAATTATGCTGTAAAATCTACAGTAACTCCATGCTACGGGGCAGTTGATACATTTGACACTTTGTATACTTCTAAAGATTTGTGGCATGAGATAGATATTATAGACTTGCAAATGACAATGCGAAATGTTTATGAAATGCATAAAAATAATAATCAACAGTATTCTATGCTTTCTCGTCAGAATATTAATAATGTACAAAGATATGATTTTAATAATACAGCAATAGCAAGGGGAATGGTATGAAAATATATATTGGCAACAGACAACTAAAAGATGATTCATTTAAAATTATTAACGACCCAGAAATGATTCAATATATTACAGAGGATTCTGAGTGTACTGTCATTGTATTGGATAATTCTTTAAGCAAATTAAGTTTGGATGATTCAGTTAAAATTATAGATCTTTGCGTTAAAAAATTACGTACAAAAGGTAAGTTTGTAATTAATGATATTGATTTTGATCTATTAAATTATATTTATTCTAGAAATCCAGATCTAAAAGAAATTAATGGTATGATTCAAGCTATAGGGGGTTTTAAATCTTTCTTATCTCATGAATTAATTAAAAATATTTTAGACAAATACACTAATATGAAATTATCAGGAATTGTTCTTAATAATATGGAATTTAAATTAGAATATTCTAGGGAAAATTAAATGAGTAATATAGGATATGTATTTATATTAAATGACCCAAATCTTATTTCGGAATTAAAAGAAAATATACTAACTGTAATGTCTCGTAATCCTATGTGGATTGGGATTACAACTAACGACGAAGAGGTTAATCAAGATATTATTAATTTTATGGAATGTTTGAATGTTCCATTTGATGTAATGTATAATCTTCATGAACTTCCAGATATTTTAAAACTAGACCAGTATATGTCACACTATAAAAATGGCTGGACACTAGTTAATGTGGTTGGCGAAGAATTTTCTATTGATAAATATGATTATGTGGAAGCTATTTTTAATAGTATTGCTCCGGTAGCACTTATTAGAGATGAATCAGAATCTATAAATAATATGTGCTTCTTTAATATTATATATAAATTTTTACAGGGAAGTAAATGTAAAATAGAGGGTGATACTGAAGAAACCGAAGAGCTTGTTTGTGAACTTTTTGAAGAAAGAGTGGCAGCTAGTCAACCAACTATGATTAAAACTTGGAAGGATATTTATGACAACAACGGTCGTTTTACCAGTTCTCAGTGATATTGGAGATATTGTAGATTCCATTACCAGCGTTTTAAACAACGATGTTCATCCATCAAATCTATGTATAGTTACGCATGAATCTATTGATGGTAATAAAATTGCTGCTATTGACGCATTCTTTAAAAGTTGTTGTGGTGAGCAATCTTCTGAAGAAGTCACAGCAAAATATAAAATGAATAAAACAGTATTGTCTGATATATCATTATATAAAATTACAATCAAGGAAAAGTTTGGCCAACATCCAGTATGTTATTTACCAGATGAGATATATAATAATACAGATATATTTTTAACAATAACCGAAGGTATAAAGTATAAAATTAATTTTATCGAGCAGCACGTTAAAGCGTTGTCCGATCCCGCGATTGGTGCAGCATACTCTGATTATATATTAAATGATAACTATACATTCTTGTCGTCTCTGCATATTATGATGCGAGAAAAAATAGAAGCAATTGATATTAGCTTTAAAAAGTCATTTATTGATAAAAACGACGCTCCATTTTTTAATAAAGACCTATTATATAAAATATATGGAATATCAATCGTTGCTCATATTCCAGAAGCTTTGTTTACCACATGAGTAGATGCATAAGAAAGATCAAAAATAAATCCTATCCCCCTCTTCAAGTTATTATACTTGCTGCGGGGGTTGGATCAAGAACCAGATCATACGAACCTAGATGTTTATTAAAAGTTAATAAGAAAGTTATACTCGATAATCAAATTGAAGTTATAACTGGTAAATTTGTAAATGTGCAAATAAGTATAGTTGTAGGATTTGACCCAAATAAAATTATCAAAAAGGTAGGAAAAGAAATACGAATTGTAGAAAATCAAATGTACGAAGATACAAATAGTGGTGAAAGTTTACGGTTAGCTGTAAATAATTCATTTCTAGATCATATTTTATTTTTACATGGTGATTTAGTACTATCTTCGGGAATTTTTGATAAAGTTTCGTTAGGAGAATCCTTTTTATTGGTTGACAACGCCAATAAATTTGAAGAAAAAGAAGTTGGAATTACAGTAGTAGATGGATCTGCCACAGTACTGTCTTATAATTTACCTACAAAATGGTGTCAAATTGCATATTTAGCAGAAAAAGAAACAGCCATATTAAGAAGATTGTTATCTAGAAATGATTTTAATACTAAGTTCTTATTAACATTTGAAATAATAAATAAAATTATAGAATCTGGTGGATCTTTTAAGTGTTTTGATATAGATAATCATTTTATAAAAGAAATCGATAGTTTAAAGGATATAAATAATGAAATTATTAGTAGATAGTAGTTTAACGTCATATGCAACTCCAGCAATATTTTCAGGATTTTCTGGATTAAAGCACGATCCATCACAGATGTCTACATTTGACACGTTTGACAAGGTTGAACCGGATGTATACATTGCAGATGCAGATTTATTAACAGAGACTGTTTTTAAAAATATTGAAGAAAGACCAGCTCTTAAATTCTGTGTCATCCAAAGAAATCCTACGGAATCAGAACATCCAAATTTTACCAAATTAAAGGATAGGTTTGGAGACATATATAATTGGATTTTAGAAGATGGACATGCGGATTTATTACAGTATAGGAACTCTGAATATAAAGGAGAATACAAATCCGATATTGTTTCTATAGAAGATAATCCAATCTCTGGAATTGAAAAGATTAAATTTAAAGATGGTATTAAATTTAGAATATTTAGCGGGGAAATGATTAAATCACAATACTATTGTGGATTTACACATGTAGCTTTTAGAAAAGATATTTATAAATCATCTAAATTAAGTATATCAAGTGGAGATAATGTATTCAATTCTATCTTATGTGATTGTTTTCCAGTGGGTATTAATGATCCTATAGAAGATTTATTAAATACCAACCACTCATCGGCTATAAAAGAGATGAAAGAAAGAATTTATGCTGATAATAATCACTTTATTAGTATTGCTAGAATTTTAGACTTGCTTGGAATGAAAAAAGAAGCAAAAACAATTACAGAAAAATTAAAGGAAATCTTATGAATTTAGCGTTTATTGTAAACAATCTTGGAAATTCTGAACAGAACTACACCCTTTTAAGATTAATTAGTAAAATTAATGAGCAATCAAATAAAGTTGTTCCATCTATATATTTTCAGAATGTATATCCATCTATATCTGATGTGAATTGCTTGTGTATGAATATATCTGGTCTGTCTAACTTTAAAGGACAAACTGTAAGTTTTGATTTGGAATCTGCACAAATCGTGTCAACCACTAATATGAATACTGTCAATTGGTTATATTTATGGGATTTGCCATGGACTAGTTCGGTTGTTCATTATCCTATTTGTATAGAGTTAATAAATAAATTTAAGCTAGTTGCAAGAAGCGAAAGTCATAAAAAAAGTATAGAGAATTTTACGGGACGATCAGATATTTACTTAGCGAAAGATATGGATGAGTTATATACATGCTTGACATAAAACAAATATTAGATTACTACCATGAAGGTAAAAGTATTAGGGATATTGCTAAATTATGTGATACCTATCCTAATAAAGTTGCTAGATTAATTAAAGACACTGGTATTGAACTAAGATCTAAAAAAGAAGCTGCAAAAATTGCAGTTGACCAAGGAAAGATTAAACCTCCAATGCTTGGCAAAAAAAGAAGTCAAGCAGAAAAGGATAATATTAGTTCTAAAAGAGCTAAGAAGTGGAAAGATATGAGCGATGTTGACCGGGATGCTTTTAAAGATGCCGCAAGAGAAAGGTGGGATTGTCAATCTCACGAACAAAAACTTGACAGACAAAAAAGAGCTGGCGAGGCATTGCGAAGGGCTAGTACAGAGGGGTCAAAAGCTGAAAAATTCCTCTATGAGCAGTTGACAAGAGATGGTTATGATGTTATAATTCATAAGGTCGGATTGATCGCTGGAGAGAAGTTTGAGGTGGATCTCTATCTTCCAAAGCTAAATGTAGCTATAGAGATTGATGGGCCTCAGCATTTCTCTCCAATCTATGGAGAACGAAATCTAAGTAGGAACATTAAATACGATGCTATAAAAAATGGTGCATTGCTCACCCGTGGATTATGCGTGCTGAGAGTGAAGTATTTGATAAAGCATAACTCTGACAGTGTAAACAACAAATTGTTACAGCTTGTTAAATCAGAGTTGACAAAGATTGAACAGAAATTTCCCCCTGAAGGATATAGACTAATAGAATTGGAGATCTCAAATGATTGAAGAAGATAGCGTAGATAGTATTTTTGATTTAACAGCACCAACACAAAACGTAATAGAGAGGGCTGAGGAAGGACCAGATATCTTATCTGCTGAATGGCATGATTATGCTATGGAAAAATTCCTTGATAGTGAGTTAGTGGAGATTAATGGTGATAAGTACCCCAACTGCTATGGACTGCGGAGAGTTGCAGAGCTTTTAATTGGTACGATAATTGAAAGTAAACCAATTCAAGTATTTATGTCTCCCGACTCCACAACAAATAGTCCGGGGCGAGTGACGATTGTTTATCAGGTGGTGTTCAGATCTCATGAGGATGGCTCAATTAGAACCATTGGAGATATCGCCGAAGTGTTCTCTCTTAACTGTGATGATCTTTTCCTTGCATATCCTGCGGCGACTGCTTGTACTAGGGCAGAGGGTCGATGCTTGCGTAAAGCTCTTAAACTGCGATGCGTTGCAGCTGAAGAAATTACACGCAATAAAGACGTTGCTAAAGCAGTTCGTCAAGTTACTAACTCAGCACCAACTGATGGTTCGTACAGAGACGAAGATCCTATTAGTGGCGCACAAACTAATCTCTTAACTAATAAATGTAAGGAAATGAACATTGACGTTCTTAAGTTTATTAATATTGGAGAGAAGACTTACGCTAAGCTAAATGATGTTAGTAAGAAAACGGCTATTAATATGATCAAGTTGCTGAATGATTATCAAAACAATAGCAAACCAATTCCAGCAAATATTTTAATCGGAGCATAATATGAATTTTACAATTACAAAAACGGTTGGCGGCGTTACAATTGGTGTAGAGGCAGACAAGATGACAGACGCCTTTAGAGACTTATCCAGTCTTGAAGAGGTGTTTTGTATCTCTTGTTGCGGTAAGTGTGGATGCGAAGACTTAACTCACGTTGTACGCAAAGACACAGAAGAGAATGAATATTATGAACTGCGTTGTACGAACAGGGACTGTCGTGCAAAGCTCGCTTTTGGAGTACACAAGAAAGGCGGGGGACTCTTCCCTAAACGCAAGGACAAGGACGACAAGTGGCTTCCTGACGGTGGCTGGATGAAGTGGGATGCAGACAAGAAAAAAGAAGTATAAATAAAAAAGCCCCGGTGTTATCCGGGGCTTTTTTTTATATCGCCACAATTTGCCATCGTTCGTCTTCAATTGTGGTACGAAAGTGAGTCGCGACTCGAAACGATAAAAAGGTCGCCAGCTACTTTTTCGATATTATAGATATTCTAAACTTACATATAAACCATATTGCTTCTTACTACCAATACTTAGTGGTTTAGCACTAAGGGCAACTCTCCAAGTGTGACGAGTGTCATATCCAGTACCACCATAAGATCCACTTAAATTAGCACCAACTCCAGATGATAATCCAGCATTAGTATTATATTTAATTTGTGTTGAACTATCAATATATTGAATAAATTTAGGTTTCATATAGTCGTTTAAAATAGCTCTAAATAAGCCACTACCATAATTACCCGGAGAATCAAGCAAAGGAACAATTAAACCTGATCCACCAACAGTTTCATAACCCGGAGCAGTTATAGTGCTTTGTAATTGAGGATTACCCGATCCATTCGTGTATTGGTAATCTGTAAAATTTTCAAATTTAACTCCAACCGAATTAGTATAAGATGGTCTCTTTGAAGTTGTACTGCCTTCAGCAACACCAGCGTAAGTATCAACTGCTGGCCATGGAGATCCCCACCAGCACGCATCACCATATGCATATGTGCGAAATGCATTGTCAATGTCTGCGCCCCCAGTAGTGAGCCAGCCCCCTTCAACATTCCACGTAGTGAGTCCACGAAAATTAACAATTTCTGCAACCTTGGTAATAACACCAACAGCAGCATTATCTATATTAACTCTATCATAAATTCTAAGCTGTGCATTTTGAACTTTAACTCTTGTAGTATGATCAAAATGGATGAGAAGTGTTGCTTCTGTTCCGTTCATACCAGTTAAAACCCCAGTTTCTTTATTGGTTCCTCCAATAAGTCCACTAGGATTGAGATACTTTACATTTCTCGCACTGCCAAAGTTTGATTCACCATTTTCATCTGTTAAATAAGTAGAGTCTTGGTAGTCATTGGTTGAAACGCTAGCTCCAAAACTACTACCATAGAAACCTAAGCCAGACCCGCTTAAGCTTTTAATTATGCTTGTGTCTAAAATCTCAAAAAATATTGACGCCATATGAGCCTCCTACATAGGAAAAAGTTGGTATACCTATGGTATAATACACATTACCACTTATCAAGGGGGCATTTTTCAGAATTCCATGCTGCTTTTACTTTTAAAAAGCATCCACATTGACCACATCTATTTGGCCCAGCCTCATATTTATCACACTTATGACAAATACTAATACGCTTATTATATTCTTCTTCGCTAGCTTGTTTCATACCATCAGTCAAATGATTAACTACAGAATTACCAAAACTCTTAGCTCTATTGAATATTTCACTCATATTAATAACTCCTGAATTTCAGCCCCATCGTTATCTTTATACAGAACAGAAATATAAAATTCTTCATCTTGCGGAATCTCTCTTAGCATTCTAACATATATTTTAAATCTAATCAATGCTTCTGGTCCACAATCTAAATACATATTGACTGTATGTGACATAAAAGCAGAAACGCTTGGATCAATTAAATTCTTTTCTGTGCAAGCAGAGCATCCACCCGGCGAACCTAAAGCGTCTGCAATTTTTGCACCAGCTTCTTTTAGAAAAAAATATTCATATACTATATTATAAAACGATTCTTGCACTAATAATTCTTTTATAAAATTTTTATCTAATTCTATCTTCATTCTATTCTCCTTTAAGAAATATCCCCACAGTCAGTATAATAAGTCGAATCACAAGCCACCGATGTTAAACCCCCTCCACCGGGAGCCATTCCTGCCCAATTTGTAAATTGAAATGTTGGGTATTGAAATGATGAAATAAATCTTGGGTTTCCTCCTGCGTCAGCGGGCCAAGGAAATGTAAAATTACAAGCACAAAATTTTGAAGCTGACATAGTAACTTTAGTACAAATTTTACTTTTTCTTGTGGCCGGAACAAGTACTTTTATTTTAGTGATTGGATCAATTTCATAAACAGGAGGAGGACATCCACTTCCATCGGGATATGGACTGCTGCAAGCCTGAACGCAATATGTACAGTCAGTATATCCATTAATATATACAGCACCACCTATTCTAGATCCTTTACAGCCACAATCCTGATTACCTGTTATATGAAAAATTCTAGTAGTTCCGGCATCTCTAGGATACCAAACTACACCAGTGTCAGATCCTTTTTCACATGGGCAAACACCTTCTAGCGCTACAAAATTAGGATTTCCACATGGATTAACATAGTTACCTAAAGATGCTCCAAAACTTACTCCTGCATCACAACTTCTTGTTTTATCACATTCTTCTCTAATGGTTCCATCTGCATTTAAACAGTAGAATGTTTCAGAAAAAAATGGGTGAGGTGAACCATTGCCCCATTGACTTCCACCTGCATCTCCCCCCGCTTGCCCATTACAAGCAAATCTCATTTTGCCAGAATCAGGTCCATATGGATTTTCTGGACCCTTTGTACAAATTTGAGCGCGATGTACACATCCTGCGACTTGATCACAACAAACTCCTTTTGGAGTCCCAGCATCTTTCATACTTTTCAAACAATCATAATTATCTTCATGGGCATAACCAGAAGATCTAGGGTGGTCGCTACAAGAGTATTGATAAGCTGGTAAATATGCAAAATTTGGTTTATGATTCTTACCTTCCTCATAATTTATTGGATTCGCTTTTATAGATTCTGAATCGCATAAAGTAGGAAATAATGGTATATCATTTGGAGATAAATTTAACACATCCACTTTTCGATTTCTAAGTGCAGTTCCTTTATTTAAACTACAAACAAGTGTAACATAAGAATCGCCAGATGGTCTCACCTTAAAAATATCACTAGACGCCATATCTGAAGGTATATTACCACCATTAATATAATAAAGCCCACTCAACCCACCAGAATTTTTTCTTCTAAATGTTTCTGGAGAATAATTAAATACTGTAACTTTTTTAGTTCCATAAGCTACCGACCCATAAGGAAATTTAAAGTCATCAGAATTATAATCAAACCCATTTTTACTTCTTAAAGAATCCATTATTTTATCCCCATGCTATCTTGAGTGCATTCTCTTTTACATGAAAAATTATTTGGACAATATACAAATTCTGTATATGGTTTAATTGGATAATAACCTTCGTCGCCATCTTTAGGATTAGTACAAGAACATCCTCTTTTGTCACTTGGTAAATAATTAACACCAGATACATTGCCACCTGTTAAAAATTTCTTTTTAAACCAGTCTTCAGATCGATATGTAATAGAAGGGTCTCCTACTAATGTGTGTTTAAATATTGCATCTTCGTTTTTACCAGTAGGAATTACATTTCCATCGGCATCATATGTCCAGCCTTGTGGATATCGATAGCCATTCCATATAGTATCAGGTGCAGCAAGAACCCGAACTGTTAAATTTGAATCTGGTAATTCTATGATTTCATCAAATAGTTTATAGTTACCGTCATCAGCCCTATCCCATCTATCGTAATGTTTTTCTACCACATCAAAAACTTTTAATGAAGTTTCATATTGACCACCATTTAACCATGCCATTTGACATGTACTAGAAACTCTCAGAGCTGCTCTTTCGCATCTTAAATTTCTAGGAAATACACCTTTTGTACCTTTGGGACATTCAGACGTAATTGGATCTGGAGGAGTTCTTGTTCCTGTAAAATCATCAGCTCCTTCTGGTACGCACCAAACTGGATCGCGTAGTTTATTGGGTCGCCTATCGGCAATCGTAAATACTCTATCAAAATGATTGCAGGTTGGTAAACTAGTAAGCTTAATAATAACACCAAGGTGAGCGCCACCACCAACCGCATAATCTAATGGGGGATATCCACTACGACCTAAAATATCATTATATGTAAATGCGGGACCAGCTTCAATATAACATTTACTATTAGCCCTGCCTTGTTTTGCATCTACACCATGTCCAATAATGTCTAGATCATAAGTAACAGCTTCGCAATTACGATATATATACTGCTCATATCCCCCTGCTTGTCCCGCTATATATACCCAAGGAGAAAACCGTCCGGGTTTTTGAGCATTTTCTTGTCGGCATTTTCTATGACATACCGGGGCTGCTGATTGTGGCCCGCATCTTTTAGTACAATCATCATCTGGCCAAGAATACATGAATCCCGAACCAGTTTGATTATTTCTAACAAAAAATCCCACTCTATATGGACCTATTGCATTCATCATTGAGCATTGAATCCAATCCTGTTTTACACCCCAACCTCTAAACCAAGGAGTTGGCAATAAGTTATCTCTAAAATTAGGGGTAGATGCATAAGGGGGATCAATTTCAAATGGCCCCGGTCTAGCTAATACTGTTTCAGGATTAATATCTGAAGGTACAGCGTACTCTAATCCGGGCGTATTGCAGTGACCCATTATTCCATAGGTTGCAGATTTATTACCACTACCATCTGACTTTGCCCTAAAATAATTTGCTCCACGTCCAATCAAATGGTTATTTTGATTTATTTCTTCTATAACCATACATCCTGTAACAGCACCACTTATCCATTGACCACTTGGCCCCAATTTAATACCACCAACTGTTCCATGGGCAATAACCATCCCCACCATTTTCCAATTATGAAATTGCTTCCTGTTTGCATGTTTAAAAGCAGATTTAGTATAATCCATAGGCACTATCACATCAGTATAATCACAACTCATTTTATTCTCCTTTTATATTCCACTAATTAAACACTGTAAGTATAGCTACATTTGTTGTTGCAGTATTAGCAACATTCTTAAATATAGCTCTAAATTGCTTACCGTTATCCAATTCCAATGAGGATGTTACGATAGAATAGCTATTTGATGTTGCTCCCTCTATATCAACCCAGATAGAACCATTATCAATACTTATCTGCCATTGAATTGTCGGAGTAGGAAAACCAGTAGCCGCTGCTGTAAATGTTGCTGTTTGTCTAATATGAACTATAGCACTTTGAGGATGTGTTGTTACAATTGGCCTTATAGCAACAAAGCCTTCGGCTAATGGTATATAACCGCTACATGGTAATTCAACTGGATCAATTGGTAAATCTCCAATCATATTAGCATAGCATTTTAATTTAGCTTTACCCCATAAAAATTTATTAATACATAATTTTCTATCAGCGTAAAGACATCCACCAGCCATAATTGAATGCGGTATACTATTAGGAGTTCCCTCTATATCTAAAGCAGAGCAATTACCTAAAGACCCATTTGCAGGGGATATAAGCGCACCATTTTCATCAGCGCAATAATCACAGCACCGGGATTGAAAATCTATAAATTCCTTAATATTTCCCAACGATTGAGTTTTATATATTTCTGAAAAATATGGTCGATCACATCTATTAAAATAAATGTGTCCACTATCTTTAATATAATAATCACCACCCGTTACAATTTTTCCAGTAGGCTCAGGAAAATCTGTACCGTTACCAACAATACTAACTTTTCCTAAAAATTCAGTTTCACAATCATGCACTTCATTAAATGGTATAGTGGTTACAAAATTAATATCATTATCTTTTGTTTCATACACTTGTATATCTGAAGTATAGAAGCATGGACGCTTGGCTATCATCATTATATAACCAGTCGCATCTGGAAATTTAAGAAATTGATCTTGATCTGCAACAGATACAGTTGTGGCATCCCAAAAAGTACAAGGATCAATTGAAGAAACATCTTGGTTGGGGAATGGGGTATTTTGAGGAATATAATCTTTGCCATTATATCTATCAATATTTTTAGTAATTCTAAATTCATCTATATATATTTTTGGATTGGTGTGTGTATCAGGACTTCCAATTGTTAAAGTTTTATAAAATGTTGAAAGTGATTTAGTAATAGTATCAGTGGCTTGAAGTTTACCATTTTGATACAGAGAAACTGCATTTCCCTTCCTAGTAATTGCTAGATTTTGCCAAAGATCTATATTTACTGGACAAGTCATAGTCACTTGGTTAGACATTCCATTATTGGACATAGTGATAGTCCATAATGAATTTGTATAATAACATTCAAATGAAAATCCACCATAACTAAATACCAGATTCTTATCATTGCCAGTAGATTTTGGCAAAGCCCAGAATTCAAATGTGAAATTATAACTCGATAAATCTAAATCGTTATTACTAGAGGCTACTTGCAGATGTCCATTACCACCATCCATATAAATACTTGAGTTTCCAGATTTTTTAACGGTGCTATTAAGACTAACACTACCATTTGATTTAATCTCTAATTTATTATCGCTACTATCTACTAAATAATCTCCATGTAACATTAATGCAACATTGCTTTTATTAGGATCAGCATCAGATCCAACTTTTCTATAGTCATCAACCACAGCATAACACACTTCAACCATTTCGGTTTCCATAACTGTGATAGAATTCCAATCCACATCAACTTCTGGAAAATCTAATTTTGGCAATGGCAGCGTTAACGAGTCATTAAATTTGCAAGCGTTAAATGGATAAATAATTTTCTTAACTGCTGTTCCAATATTGGGGACGGTACATCCAGTGCCATTAGGGTAACACAAATATCCCATTTTCATAATTAGTTTACATTCTGAATTATGTAACAGAGGAAAAATTTCTGTAGCGAATTCAACTTTTTTATCGTCAAGCTTACATCCACAAGCTAATTTTTGACTATCACTTATTTCTGATTCTTCTTTAGTTTTCTTATCTACTTTAGATATTTCTAATTTATCATAGTAATATCCATTAAGATAATTGATTTCATTGCCATAATTTATAATAGGAGGAGAATTAGACTTCTCATTTCCTAATGCAGTATAGTCTAATGTTGGGAATGGATTTCCATTCAATACCGGCATCGTTTTTTTCTGGCTTTTTCCTGTAAAAGAAGAGAATGAAATTTCTATTTTTGGTACATTTCCATAACCAACTTTAATCTTTGTGCCGTTTTGATTTTGGCTATAATAATTAGTAATCAATGTATATTTCATAGTCCCAGTAGCACCAGATGCGCCTGTAGCTCCAGTTGATCCAGTCGGTCCAGTTGCGCCAGTAACAAGTTCTCCAGATACAAAGCTTTCTACAGTCCATCTTCTACAAGACCACGGCCAACACTCTGGTAATCTTTTATAAAAACTAGAAGAGTTATTAAATAAAAGTACTGCTGGATTATTAGCGTAGATTATCTCATTCTGATTATCTGTTCCAGCATAATTAACATGCTCAATAGTGGCTCTAGTTCCAACGCCACCGATTTTATAAGCCATGTGCGTTGCTTTACAATCTACGCCTTGAAAGTGCATACGAGGAGATTTTTGTGGATTTGTAGTTGAATTAATCTCATGTAATGGCAAGCCACGATTTTGAGGTCCAGCATTTCTTCTTTTTACAAATTCATTGTCCCATATCTGAGACCCGTTAAGATATTCAGTAACACCGCTAGTTATATAAATAGGATCATTATCTTTCGAGTCACCCTTAAAAGTCCACCTACTTTCCCACCCGTCAAATTCCAAACTTTCAAAAGTTATATACCTGTAAGTTGGAGGATATGCCATTGTATAATCTGTATAAGTAACTTTACCTTTCCTATCCTGCAATTTAATTTGCCCCACCTGATCAACAATTTGAGGCATAATCCACCCTGATTCTACAGGAGTATAAAATGCTATATTAGGTAATTTATTAAACTCAACTTCATTCATAGCTACTGGATTATTTGTTGTATTATACTTAAAAGATACAACTGGTAGTCCAGTATAACTAATAAAATCCATTGCAGGATTTACACTAGGAGGAGTTCGTAATTGAGATGGAGTTTCTAGATTTGGAACTTGATATCTTCTATAGGGAATATAATCATATCCTATATTTCCAGTATCCATTTTAAAGTAATGATAAAAAGTAGTATATTTACCAATAGCCTTGTCTTTACTTCCAGATGGCATTAATTTAATTTGAGCAATGACAGGAACTAAATATGGCTTATCTAATAACGTAACTTTCATAGCTCCGTTGGGTGGTTCTGGAATTGTCGGAATTTGTGTTCCAGCTTCACCTTCAGTATTCCAAAAGTTCACATGTAATGTAAATTTATATTGTGGTCCTGTACTCAGGTATCCACCCGTAGCATCAAATTCTGTTAATGTTAAAGCAAGAGAAGATTTTTCTCTCATAACTTTTAAATCTGTATAAACTGCATTGTATGGAAATGTACCACTCTCATATCTAATAACTTCATCATTAGGATTTCTAACTTCTTCTAGTAAAGATCTATAAACAATCCTTCCGTCTCCAGTTGGTGGAAATTCGGCTCTTAAAAATAAGTCTGGATTTAGATCATTATTAGCTAAAGTATTATTCATATTTCCATATGCAGGGGGATAAGTTCCTGTTTGATATTTAATATCAGATGGGCCAAATTTATATTTATAATATCTCTCAGTTAAAATATCTTGATTTTGATAATACCCATCTGTAGCATTGTAAGTAAAATCATCTGCTACATTATAAACTGAATATCTTGGATTATCATTTGTAGGCAATGCAGCCATCACATAATAATCAAACGAAGACCAATTTCCCGGAGGTGGAGTATCCCCATTTAATCTTCTAATGTAAACTAGAACTTCATCTCCATTATCATAGTGCGGTCCAACTTTTGAAAATGCCATTTTTATTCCCTAGCTAGCGGAGTTCCTGCGTTCGAACAATCGTCAACTTCTGTAATTGCGTAAGCGCCTTTAAATTCATTATTGCAAACAACTTGTAAATCAGATGGACATGCAATCACTCTAACACCATGTTTCACATATTTAAATGGGTGCATAGCGTAATATTCTGCTCCACCTTGATCATCTGTAACAATTCCAAAATTATCAGTGCTGTCTGGACAATCAAATAGTCTATTCAATACTTTTTGATGGAGAAGCTTAGGAGTTCCAGATCCATTAAGATATCCACCACTAGAGGGCAGTCCATATGTCATAACATTACTACTCATCTGGCAATCCTGAAAAGCGATCATTGCAATTAAACCATTATAAGGAACCGTAACAGATGATGGTTTGATTGAGCCATCCATTTGTAAAACCCCAATACTTTGATTTGTAGTTATATCAATAATTCCATCTGATGGAACTAATCTTGCCCCAGCTGAATCTGAAGGGATAAGATCTGGCAATAGTTGCTCTTCTGTCTTAAATACATAAACTCTTCTTTGTCCAAGATCAGTAAATCTTAATTGATATTGAGTAATCATACCACCAGAAGTGCCACCATCAGATAGTGTTAATTTATTTAGTGTAAAGTCGGGAATTTCAGTTTTAGTAACGCTAGGCGAACTACAATTTAATTTTTTGTATTTTCCAACTATACAAAGGCCGTTTCCTTTAGATATCACTCTCCACTCATAATTTACTTTTACTGCAACAAAATAATCACCAGCAGCAAGAGCCATTTGAGAATTACGATTTGTTAATCGTACATACTCTGGAAGATCTACTAAAGTTTGATCTTTTGAAATAGGTACTCCATAAGGATCAGGTTTTTGTGTAGCATTTTCATTTGTTGCAAGTCTAAATGTTGAATATTTTAAAGCTTTACCTCTATATATAATTCCTGTCCCAATAGTAGGGGCTTCAAAATTTCCACCGGGTAAAGCTGTAAACATTTTACCTTCGATTACTTCTGTTCCACCAGTCCATACTTTTCTATCGTCGTCCCATCTTAAATCTACGGGGCCAGTTTTCCATATAGCTCTATTAACAGATGTTCGCGGATCAAAATATCGACCACTAGTTGGAATATTACTGTGTGGCATTGGAAGACCACATATATCATATCCCCATCCCGACAGATAAATTGGTCCTTTTGTCACCATGGCTTGTACACTACGGCTTGTACCACTTGCTAATGGGTCTTTTGTGTGATTCATATCTGTGGCATTACCACTTCTTAATGTGATACCATAGTCATTATCACGAAAAAAGAAATATGGATCAAGATCAAATGATGTCGGAGACACATTAAATCGATAAAAATTTCCTCTTGCCCCATGCTGATTAGAATTAGTAGGAGATTCAGTAGAAGGAAATATTTTAGTTGGATCAACTCTAATCTCTTCTTTTGGAACTCCCGATAGTCCTATTCCTTTCGCAACAGTATCACGATATCCTTCTCTAAAATTAATCATATATTTGTCCTTTTACGCTGTTTGCATTCCCGGAGGTATTAAACCCTCATTATTATATCTTGTGTCATTAACCCAACTTTTATCGCCCGGATAACCCTTATCCGTAGATCCTAAATGTAATCTTTCATTATATAAATCCACATGAACCACCTCATATCTTTGATCATAAAGATAAGCGGGGCTACATAATTGATCCCAAGAAGATCCAAAACTTTCCATAGGATTAAACCCAACAGACTTCATAGCTGCTTGTATTGGAGAAGAGTGTATATTAACGGCATTTTTCTTATTTGTTCCATTTATATAGTTAGCTAACATATTGGTAAAATTACCAAAAACCCCATTACTAGAACTTCTATTGATATCATTATTAGCTTGTAATAAAGCATGTTTTTGTATGCTTGCTCTCAATTTATGATTAACAGGTGGAAGTTTAGCTAAATCCGTTTTGTTTCTTATTTCAGTTAAATATTTAAAACTATTTTCACGTGATTTAATCATCTTATTATAATTATAAACTGCAAGTTTTCCTGATCTCTGTGACCAATTTGAAAAATTATATCTTGTCATAATTCCACCATCAGCAGATATACTAATATGCATATCGTTGATATATGGACCTGAATCATAAATTTTATCAGTAAGATTCCATCGAGGGATATCTGCTAATTCTATAGTTCCAGTTTCATTTGTATGCAATTTTTGTAACTCAGCATCACAAATTAACTGAGCTTGCTCATTCATCAAAAGAATACTTGTAAAATTTTCTGGTTTAATATTAGTATCAGAAATAATTTGAACTTTACCCTTCCTACCATCAATACCACTACCTATTGGAAATCTTTCATTTAATCCAGTATCTCCCGGACGACGACCTATTCCACTTCCACTATAGCCTGTAAATGACCACCATGGCCCCCAAACATGAGTTGTGCTTTGTTGTGGCACTGAAACATATAATGGAGGCTGTAGATTAGGAGAAATACCACAATCAATATTTTCAGAACCAAACATATTTGCATATGTAACTTTTACATCTTTAGGAATTGCAAAAGTACTACCATTGTTATCAAATATTTTTCCTAAATAATCTCCACAAATCAATTGAGCTAAAACTCCAAACGCATTAACTTCTGTTGTATATTTATCATATACATAAACAGGTTTAGTATCAATTTTTACAAAAGCTTTGATATAATTATCAACAAGTTTGTGTCCAAGACTATCTAAAGGAGGTCTTTTGAGATCAGCTGTAAGATAGCTATCTTTAGGGAGTTTAATTTTATTAAAATCAGTTTTTGCTTTAGGGCCAATAGCTTCTACTATTGGACCTTGAAGTGGTTCACCCAATACTGTTTGTAAAGTAGATACATCTATATATCTAGTTCCCCATTCCCTATCTAAAGACATAGGAGATGCTATCACTGGTCTTCGAAATATTCTATCAAGTTCAGTATTATATTCGTCAATTTCAAATACAGCATAATCAGTTCCTAATTCACTATAATCCATTAATACAGATTGAATACGAACTCCTCCATAGTTATACATATCATAAACAGGATGGAGAGCTACAGCTTTTAATCTTCCCATAGCACCATTATAAAAACTAATATCTGGTATAGCATCAGTGGCATATTCTCCTGCCCATGCTGATTGATCATCTGATATCTTCCAAACTGTTTGAGCTTCTTTATCAAATTCAACCCATCTAAAATTATAATCCTTACCATCATGTCCATTTTCTCCGGGTTCAGCCGGAACAGCAACTAAAAATTGTCTGCCATAATAATGAGTGGCAGCATGGTGTACAGCAGCAAATCTTGTATTAATTTGTCTCTGAAGATAATCTAATTGAGCATCTTTAGTTCCATGCATATAAGAGGCGTAAACTTCGGCTGAGTCTACAGAAGTATCAAATAAATCATGACTATTTTTAGTTCCATCCCAAACATCTTTTAACATTTTCGGTGTAAGATTACCAAATCCACCCATTAAATTTAATGGACTAGCATAATTTAATTTTGTTTGACTCTTCTTATCTAAGACATTAAACATTTTATGATACATTACCCAGCTCTCTTTACCAGAAAGAGCGCACCTTAACTCTAATGTATTAGTTATTATTCTAATAAAATCTTTTGGAGAATACGCAGAGTTAGTAGTTAAATTACCAACTTCATTAGCGTTCACAGTGATAGCTACTATAGCAAATGGATTATAATAATCCCATACACTCTTACCATAATAATAAACAGCATTTTTACCCATGCCACTTTGTCCCCAAATCGGGAGTATATTTGCTTGATTAGCAAACCAGTGGCGTGTTACATTATCACCCATTAATACTTTTTGAGTTACCATATCTGTGGTAACTTCTTTTCCTAATGTATATCCGGTTAATTTTTTATCTTTGTCCGGTTTATTTTTTTCATCCGCGATAACACCCCTGATTGTATTTGGATCTGGCGGTTCTCTTCTATCAATTAATTTTAATTTCAATCTAGCTTTACGTAAAACACCATAGGCATCCGCTTTAAATTCTTTAGGGATTTCTCTAGGTTTTAAATCTTTGCCAGTATCATAAGGATCTTTGTCTTCTTCTATAGTAAAGACATAATCAAACATTGCCATTCCAGTAATATCATTAATTAATGAAATTACATCAATTTCTCTAGTAAAAGGTACTCTATAATCACCAAGTACGCTAGTGGCCCTTTT
Source organism: Ophiocytium majus (assembly GCA_032358315.1). Lineage (NCBI taxonomy): Eukaryota > Xanthophyceae > Mischococcales > Ophiocytiaceae > Ophiocytium > Ophiocytium majus. Next base: position 29,850 of record JAULBY010017234.1, read on the forward strand.
TAAATCTTGAATATCTAATTTATAAAGGGTATCTGCAAATTTTAATGGTCCACCAAATAAACTATGCTTACAGCATTCTGTAATATCATCAACAAGATTTTTAACAGGATATCCTAAACTATTAAGATCACATGCCCCGTATTTACCACCTTTAGTTCTTAAATTAGTATTAACTTTTGGATTTGTATACGAATTGTATCCATTTTCAAAAACGCCACCGTAATAATGATTTTCTTTGAAAGCGTATACATTAATAATATTAGTTGGAGTTAATCTTCTTTTATCTAATATTTTATTATCGTATGTGTCAGGATAGTTTTGCAGAGTCATGTCACCATAAACCATTAAAGGTTTAATATCTGGCTCTTTCCATGTGGGATCACGCTGCATAGGGTCGTCTTGATATTTATTTTTCTTTTCGCCTTTTATTAATTGCTTGTGAAGTAATCCATCGTCTGTATAAATATGTCCAGCATATCCACTTAGAATAATATAAACCCCCTCTAAAAATGATGCGGGCGTTTCTAATATTACAGAATATCTTCTTCCATTAGATACATTTTCTTCATATACATATTTTTGTACAATACCACCAAAAGTAAATGTGGGGACAACATCTGTAGGTTTTTCTTTAATTTTAAATATACATGCAGTGCCAAGATCAGGAAGTTTATAACCAGATATAAAATGAGGATCAAGCCCTCCTACTGGTGCTGGCATTTGAATTCCGCTACTATTAGCATGGGCAAATAGAAATCGTTTTGGGATTTGAGCATCAAGAAGAACCCCATCATCATCCACAAGACCCGATATATTCTTTACGGGTAATCCATCTTTATCATAAAATTTTGCAGTTTGATTGAAATTATCGTCAAAAAATCTATCATATTCCTTTTTTTCTTTATCGTCGTCTAAATTCCACGGAGATTCATCTTCCACCATGATCAAAGAACATGAAGAATTATTAGATTTAAATCCAACACTCACATCCACATCGGTAACATAACATCCAAGAAACTCAATAGGTTTTTCAAGTATTTTCATTGCGTATATGTCCATCCTGCGTTGATAGTTAATTTTCCATTAGCCCAGTCCCACGAATCCGTTAATTCCGTTAAATATGATTTCTCATGCATTGGATATGTTTTAACACCACTAGGAGCGTACATTAAAATAGCTTCTATTCCTTTTTGTATACATTCATCATTTGATGGATATCTTTGTGATATATCAAGTGTAGCTTCAAGTTGTACTTTTCTTTCTGATTGTTTAGTTGTAGCCATTGATTGCAAGATTGGCCCCTGACCCCTTCCTACAATCATAACCGGAACAATATGTGCAATTCGTACACCGCTTGATGTTCTATCATTAGCAGATTTAAATTTTCTAAATTTATTATCATCTTGTATACTAACTGTAACAGCTATGCAATCTGGTAGAGATAACTTTAATTTTCTTAATTCAAATGGAATAGCTTTATATGTTGCATCAAATTGAATGGTTCCAGCTGTTTTATTTTCGGTAATCGATGTTGATACTGGTCGAACATCCATAACCATATTATCTTCATAAAATGATGAGTATTTATTATCTTCAAATATTTGATTAGCAAATCTAAAAATATTAGTACCAACACCCCAAGGGGACAATACTTTAGTACTAACCCCTGTTCCATTTATTCCTACGGGTGTAGAAATATTACCCGGACCAAATTCAATTTCATAACTTTGTCTACCAGCTATAATATCCCCCGGACTTGGTGATTTTAATAAATTTTGCTCATCTATTTTAGTTTGGGCTGTGTCAGCAATGATATCATTAAAATTAACATTAATCTCTCGCGTCTTATCGGTAAAACTTGGTGCATGAGATACGATTTCATTAGATTGATCTGACATTAAACCATGCTTACAAATTTGATCTAAAACAAGTCTAGCGTTTTTATACTTATTAGACTTATCAGAAGTGACTCCATTAGAATCTAATCCTGTGATAGTTCCATTAACCCTAATGCTGTCATTACCATCTTCACTTTTCTCATAACTTCCATTAATTTCTATTGTGGCTGGGTTTCTAGAATAAAAATAAGTCGTTGTAAGTGAGTATGAACCACCCATCATATCAGCAGTAGATGTTCTAACTACATTATATTCTTTATAAACTCCACTTTGATACAAGAGTTTACTCATTATTCCACTAATTTGATCAATTTCATTTATAGTGCCAGCGGTAGCTCCATCAGACTTATAGGGATTTTTGAATAAAGTTTCAACACTTCTGCTAAATGATGGACTATCGGCAGTAGAAATATCGCCAATAGTCCAACCAACTGGAATAAATGAATTACCCCCTAAGTACGATCTTCCAAACGCATCCGTATTAATAACTGTGCCAATTAAAGTGTCTTTTTTCTTAGAATAAACATATCTATAAGCTTCATTAAAAGCCTCCGACGAAGCTCTCTCTCTATTTGTTGGACCCGTTGGAGTTTGAATCTGTTCAGATGTGTATCGATTAGTATAGCTAGCGCTCTTATCATAATAATAAGGCAGTCCTTGAGCAGATAGTGTGTGTGTAATCGTATAAGAATAGTATGGATTATTTTTATCTCCTACGATTTTTCCAGATCCACCAGCCGATTCTGTGTCAAATGCAAAATAAGAAATCTTATCTTCTTCTTTTTTGATTTCAAAATTTTCAGTCGCAGATTTAATTCTATACTGATTTAAATTAAAAAGATCCGCATCATCCTCTGGACCAATTATAGATTCAAAACTCATAGTAATTTCTTGAAAATGAGTTCCAGCAGTGTCTTCGGGAGCTTCTGCAATATTTACATTTATTAATTGTGCATATTTATATTGTAAAGATACATTATCTGGACCAACAGTATAATTTGAAAAACTACCTTCCGTTAATGTTATTTCTCCAAGTTTTAAAGGTCCACCTCTAAGACTTAATAATCGATCTACTAAACCAGCTTCTTTATCTATATTAATAAATTGTTGATTTAATGTAGCTACTAAATATTTGTATCTTTCATAAGCAGTACTACCCTCAGATACAATAGCGCCTCTAATATTAAATGTATGTTTTTCACTTAATACAGTTCCATCCTCTGCCCGATTATACTCTTTTTGCATTCCATTAGCAAATCCATATTCTAATGGTATTAAATAATGATTAAAGAGTAATCCTATTTTTGGTTGATTTGCCATTATATTGTTGTCCCACGGATATGAAGGGTTTTAGAATCGTTATGTCCAACCGGAAATGCTTGTCCAGATATAAATAATTTAATTCCTGTATTTACTGGATTTGCACTTGGTAAATATAAATTTACATTTGCATAGTTATATGTATTATACACAAATAAAGGTGTTTGGGCTTCAGGTCTTCTCTTAACTACTAAATTTAATCCACCATCTATACTTTCTCCAGTCAAAAATTCTGGTGGCTGAATGAATAGTGTTATTGAATTATAACTTGGAGTAGAACCCAGCGAAATACCACTTAAGTTAGTTGTAAATAAGGACATTCCATTATTAATTTTTACAGGTTCTGGAGGAGATTCTATATACATATTA